>SJXQ01007605.1:21306-50835 GCA_006408695.1 Aepyceros melampus | reverse complement strand
CACAAGCTGGAATCAAGATTGCCGGGAGAAATATCAATAACCTCAGATATGCAGATGACACCACCCTTATGGCAGAAAGTGAAGAGGAACTAAAAAGCCTCTTGATGAAAGTGAAAGAGGAGAGTGAAAAAGTTGGCTTAAAGCTCAACATTCAGAAAACGAAGATCATGGCATCTGGTCCCATCACTTCATGGGAAATAGATGGGGAAACAGTGGAAACAGTGTCAGACTTTATTTTGGGGGGCTCCAAAATCACTGCAGATGGTGACTGCAGCCATGAAATTAAAAGACGCTTACTCCTTGGAAGAAAAGTTATGACCAATCTAGATAGCATATTGAAAAGCAGAGACCTTACTTTGCCAACAAAGGTCCATCTAATCGAGGCTATAGTTTTTCCAGTAGTCATGTACAGCCGTGAAGAGTTGGACTGTGAAGAAAGCTGAGCACCAGAGAATTGATGCTTTTGAACTATGGTGTTGGAGAAGACTCTTGAGAGTCCCTTGGAGTGCGAGGAGATCCAATCAGTCCATCCTAAAGGAGATCAGCCCTTGGTGTTCATTGGAAGGACTGATGCTGAGGCTGAAACTCCAATACTTTGGCCACCTCATGCGAAGCGTTGATCATTGGAAAAGACCCTGATAGTGGGAGGGATTGGGGGCAGGAGGAGAAGGGAACAGCAGAGGATGAGATGGCTGGATGGCATCACCAACTTGACGGACGTGAGTCTGAGTGAAGTCCGGGAGTTGGTGATGGACAGGGAGACCTGGCATGCTGTAATTCATGAGGTTGCAAAGAGTCAAACACGACTGAGCAACTGAACTGAACTGAACCTTAGCACATTCTTGAGTGTTCTTTATGGGACTGGATGAGTTGAAAGACATTTCCTAGGTATAGTATGTTTCAGCAGACCTAGGCTTCAAGCCTGCCTAGGGTTCATTCCTGTACTGACGTTTGGTGAAATCAAAATGAGTGCTTCGAATGAAATAATATATGATATTGAGCTAAGGATGCCAGGAGAGAAATTGCAGAATTTAGGTTATTTCTAATTTGCTTATTATTGTTCACAGTCAACAAGTTGGGTGTTCTTTCATTGTGTATAGAGAATTACTCCTCAATACTTCCATTAAAATTGAAACATGTTCAAATAAATGGGGTGAATGTCCATTTATTAAGTTGGAAAAAAGATCCTTGTCAGTATGTTAGTATGTTTATTTCTCTTACCTCACAAAAGGTGCGTTTATACACAAACACACACATTAAATTTTTCTTAAGTTCTTAACTTGATGTCTGTCTTTCCTCCAAGTATTGTGGCTTTTGATAGAAAAAAATTGCTCATTCCTGAGTTTCCCACACCATTTTGAACTGTCTAAATTGCCAAGTAAATTTTTAGGAGCTGTCCAACATGGACAACAAATTGTCAGTAACTATTTTTAGAAACCTACATGTTACCAGGTATTTATAACTTTATTGGTAACGAAAGAGATCTGAGCAGTTTTTTTTTTTCCTATATTGAATAATTAAGCCCCGTTGAATAGAATGGGTACAGTTTGTTGGAAGAAGCACTAAAACAGGAATAGGAGGCTTGTATCCTGCCACTGCCTAGTTTTGTGACTCCCTTGTGTCGGTTTCTTCTAGGAAGTATTTCCCTGTCCGTTTTATAAAGTTTTTGTTAAGATCAAATGGTACAATTTATGTGTATTTTAAAGAACTTTAAAAAGTTAAAATGCTCTTCAAATACAGAGCAACATTCTTTGCTGCCTTAATCTGTTTAATTTTAGTTAGATTGTGGAATAAGCAGTCTTTAATTTCTTTGCGAGGTTGATTGCTTTTTTTTTTTTTTTAAACTAAACCTGTTAGGATAATCAGAGGAAGAAGCTTCTGGAATGGTTCCTACTTGCCTCCATTTCCTGTTTTCTTTTGTAATTCTCATTAAAGATTTTCTTAGAGCATGAGAAACTGGCAGGTGCATAGATCCTAGTGGAAACAGAAATCTTCAAAGCCTGAACATTTTTGTTATCCTTTATGGCTCATTAAGAACAAAGCATGTTTGAACTAGTTTCCCAGTTATCCAAGCTCAAATTTTAGCCTTTTCTCCCCACAACTTTTTATTATGGAAGATTTCAATTATGTGGACATACATGGAACACCATATACCCATCATCCAGCTGCAAAAATTATCAACTCATACTAGTCTTGTTTCATGTATGACTGCACACCCAGCTGGGTTACTTTGAAGCAAATGCCACACACCATAATTTCATCCATAAATATTTCTATATATATCTCTATAAAGTAAGGACTCTTTCAAAATATGTAAACATATCACTTCCTCAGTATTTTCAAATATATGGTCAAATATATGTTCAAATATATTTTCAAATATATGTTTCATATTAATGTTCAAATTACCCTTGTGCTGTTCTTAGTCTCTCAGTCATATCCAGCTCTTTGCGACTCCATGGGCTGTATGTAGCCCACCAGGCTCTTCTGTCCATGGGATTCTCCAGGCAGGAACACTGGAGTGGATTGCTATGCCCTCCTTCAGGGGATCTTCCCAACCCAGGGATTGAACCCCGGTCTCCCAAATTGCAGGCAGATTCTTTACCATCTGAGCCACCAGGGAAGCCCAAATTACGCTCAGAATTTCAGTTTTTTAATAGTTGGCTTTCAATTCAGGGTTCATGCATTACAATCAATTGATATGTCTCTTAATTTAGTTTCTCCTTCCATTTCCCTTCTTCCTTTTTTCTTATAATACACTTGCCCTACAGATTTTCTCAAATTTTATTTTGCTCTTTGCATCCCTGTGGTGTTACTGACCATGGTCCTCTGTTTTTGTTTTGAAAGAATACTTCCAAGGCATTGTAACATCTGGTTGTTACTCTGTATAATTTTAGCAGCCATCCATCATTGCCTAGGTCAAGAATTTTATTAGGGGTTTGTAAATTGGTGATCTTCTGTCGTTCTTCATTTCTCAGCTAGAATACTTTATAAACAGAAACTTCCTTATTTTGATTACTGGACTGTTGAGTTACTCTTATGTTCAGTTTATCTAAAAAAGACAGTAAATATGCAGCTGTTCTCCTTTGTTAGTTTTTAGGATAATAAATTGATTCACAAAAATCTTTCAAAAGTGACTAATGAGATCTTTCTCCTTCTAAGTATCATTGTTCTCCTTTCAGGTACATTATGAACGCACGGATTTTTACCGTATTTCATGTGTCTCAGTCCCTTGCAGTTACTGCTTTGTTGTGGCTCAGTCTGTTCTGCCTTTGGTAGTGAGCACCTCTTCAAGATAGCGCCTAAGCATTTTTGATACTCCCCTAGTGGTTTCTGATAGCTTCCTTGCTTTCTGGTATGATCCAACCTCATTTCATAAAATTCTGCCTCAGAACTTGAATTATCACTTTCTTTAGGGAGCGCTGGTTCCTTTTAGTTGTAAAGAATTTTCGCAGGTTTTCACAGACTGCTATCTGGGTGCTATGCTTACTGATACTAGGTTAGTAATTTATAGGTCTCTTCAAAGATGGAGCTAGGAAATACTTTTTTTTTAAAAAGAAAGTTCAGCATGAGTTTATACTGATAACTTATAATTAAACAATATTGGAGAGTTTTTATTTAATATTTTCGAATTTTTGTTTCTTCTCATACTGAAACCTTATGATATACAGACATTACATAATTTCCAATAATATCAGTATTACTACTAGCAGTATCATTACTGAAAGCACTGTAAGATTTCTTTGTATTTCTTGTGTCCTTAGGATGTATTTCACCAAGGATGTCCAGTCAGATTACTGTGTTTTAGAGTTAAGCACTCCTCTGTTTGGTTTAACTCAATACACAGTTTAGGTTTGTTTTTGATTTTGATTTTGAGGAATGACTTAAAATTTTTTTGTTTAAATTTATTTTATAATCATGTTTAGAAACTTGATATATATGACAAAGTACATTCAGAGGAGTCTAGTTTCTGGACTGTGTTTGTGCTTAGTTGCTCATTCGTGTCCGACTCTTTGAGACCCAATGGACTGTAGCATTTTAGGCTCCTCTGTCCACGGGGATTCTCCAGGCAAGAGTACTGGAGTGGGTAGTCTTGCCCTCCTTCAGGGGATCTTTGCAACCCAGGGATCGAACTCAGGTCTCCCAAATTTCAGGCAAATTATTTATCATCTGAGCCACCAGGGAAGCCTGTGAATACTGGAGCCTATCCCTTCTCCAGGGGATCTTCCCGACCCAGGAATTGAATGGGAGTCTTCTGCATTGCAGGTGGATTCTTTACCAGCTGAATCCTAACCTTATTCTTTTCTTCCCTTGAGGGTAATTGTTTCTTTAAAGCTTTTTGTTTATCTTTCCATTAAAAATTATAGTAATTATAGAAAATGTCTGTATAATACCTGTCTATAGCTATATATTCTTTTACGCTCTTTTGATATAGTGTCATACTGTTTGTTTTCTCTACCTTGTTTTTTTACTTAACAGTATATCCTGGCTATTTCATAGTATCACTTATAGATAATATTCCTCAGAATTTTTTTTTTTTCAGAATTTTTTTTTAATTGTGACAAAATATACATGTTGCGCAAGTGGTAAAGAAACCGCCTGCCAATGCAAGAGATGTGGGTTCGATCCTAGGGACGGGGAGATCCCCTGGAGGAGCGCATGGCTTCCCAATCAAGTATCCTTGCCTGGAGAATCCAATAGACAGAGGCTGTGACAGGCTACAATCCATAGTGTTGCAAAGAGTTGGATATGACTGAAGTGACTTAGCATGCATGTATGCAAAATATATATGACATAAAATTTACCATTTGAACCTTTTCTTGTTTGTTTTTGGCATACCATGCAGCTTATGGGATCTTAATTCCTCAACCAGGGATTGAACCCGGTCCCGGCAGTGAAAGTTTGGAGTCCTAACCGCAAGACCACCAAGGAATTCCCCCATTCCAATCATTTTTAAGTGTGCAGTTCAGTGGCATTAAGTACAGTCACCTTGGTATGTCATTACCACTATCCTTCTTCAGCACTTTTTCAGCTTCTGAAACTGAAACACTATACCTATTAAACAATAATTCCCTCTTCTCCCCTCCCTTCAACCTTTGGCAACCACCATTCTACTTTTTTTCTTTCTCTCTGAATTTGACTACTCCAGTACCTCATTTAAGTGAGATCATAAAATATTTGTCCTTTTGTGATGGGCTTATTTCCCTTAGCACAATGTTTTCAAGATTCATCCATGTTGTAACAAATGTCAGAATTTCCTTCCTTTTGGACTTCCCTGGTGGCTCAGACGGTAAAGCATCTGTCTACAATGTGAGAGACCTGGGTTTGATCCCTGGGTTGGGAAGATTCCCTGGAGAAGGAAATGGCAACCCACTCCAGTACTCTTGCCTTGAAAATCGCATGGATGGAGGAGCTTGGTGCAGGCTGCTATCCATGGGGTTGCAAAGAGTTGGGCACGACTGAGCAACTTCACTTCGCTTAAGATTGAATAATATTTCACTGTATATTTATGCCCAACATTTAGTTTAATCATTCATTCATCAGACACTTGAGTTCCTTCCACTTGTTGGCTATTGTGAATACAGCTGCTATGAATACAGATATATAAATATTTGTCCCAGTCTTTGCTTTAAATTTTTTTGGGGTAGTCCCAGAAGTGAAGTTTTAGGATAGCATGATAATTCTGTTTAATTTTTTGAGGAACTGCCGAACTGTTTTGTGTAGCAGCTGCCCATTTTACATTTTTGTTAGTGCTGCACAAGGGCTCCAGTATCTCTATATCCTCACCACACTAGTTATTTTCTGGGTTTTTGTTTTGGAATAATAGCCATCGTAATGGGTACCAACTTGTCCTCATTTTTTAGTTCAGATCCTACTGAAGGACATTTGCTTTTGAAAGCAGAACTTGCTATTGAGGTCCTTATTATTCTTTGTAGGGCCAGCAGCTAATATAGTACCTAACACATAATGACTGCTAAATAAATGTTTGAGTGAGTTAATGAACTTTATAAACTGAATTCTGGAAGAGGTGATAGTAGTCATGGTTGTGGTTATAGAGCTGGACGTAAGCACATGATCTCCTGGAATTGTAAACAGTTGTGGGTTTGTTGGGGATAGTAATGGTAGTCCTGACAGGAGTACCATAGATACCTGAACACTAGTGTTTTACTTTGCTCTTTTTTTTTGGGAGAGGGGGATGGTCAAAGTGACTTGAAGCTTTCAGCATTATGTGTTTACACTTGTAAGTGGTATAATAAAGTAAAGGAATAAAACAAACCAGCTTTCTTATCTCTAGACCTCTCATTCTCTTTCTGCCTAAATAATCTCGTCTCCATCTTTGCCTGTCAAATTCTAATGGTTGTACTTGATATAGCCCATCAGACTTCTCTGTCCATGGGATTTCCCAGGCAAGAGTACTGGAGTGGTTTTGCCTTTTCTTCTCCAGCGAATCTCCCCAACCCAGGGATTGAATCAGCGTCTCCTGCTTGGCAGGCAGATTCTTTACTACTGAGCCACCAGGGAAGCCAAACTTGATACATTAATTAATAGGACAAAAATAGGAATAGATAATAATATATGTGGTATCATCCTGTTTTTGTTGAAGAAAAGAAGTATATTCATGTTCATGTAGAGTAAGTGATCTGGAAAGATTTTTGTCAAGACCGACAGTGATGCACAATTTATTTGTGTTTTCTGTTTTTCATTTAATGTTTGAGTTTTCTGATTTTTCTGTAAGAAACACATTGTGTTTTTAAAAGTAAAATTAGTACAGAAACTTTATTTTTAAAAATCCCAGCTGTCCTTTTTTGTCTAGCTCCCAGTTGCAGTGTCTAAGACTTAGTATTTATTAAATATGTTTTTATTTGAATGACTGAAACTTATGGAGGAACTTGGTAAATGCCATAAATAGGCATAAAGTGCTGAGAGGATTCAAAAGAGAAAAGGATCATGTGTAGAAAGGACCAGTTGTAGATGATGTTTGAATTGACCTTGAAAGGCAGGCTTTTGTTTGTTTTTTTTTTAAGAGGATACTATAATTTAATAACCCTTTGTACCAGTGATTAACATTTTGTGGATAAGCATTTGAGGAAACGAAATTTCTTTGATTGTATTTATTCTTTAAATTCATGGCTTATATTTTTAGGATACATGCATTATCTAGCAGACTGACTTATCTTCTGTTTAGGTTAGTATTAATAAGGTGGTTTTCCCTAAGCAAACAACAGCCTGGTGAAGTGGATTGAAGAGCCTATCGTGTGATAGGGAAACCAGCCAGGAATTAGGAAACTTCTCAATTGAGAAATGTGAAAAATACACAAGTAGTGGAGAATTGATTGCATTTAGTTATTTCTGACTTTAGGAAAAAATAAGCTTTTAAAATTTTAATTGATTTTCTTCCATGATAGATCACTTTAAAAGCATGCCTTAAAATGCTTATTTTAAATTAAAGTATTAAGTGTGAAGAATTTGGTTTGTGAAGTTTTATCTTTTGAGACAGACTATAATTCCCAACCATTTATGATACTTGAAATGTTAAAAGTTTACTTCCTGAAGAAAAGTCAAATTTTATGCGCTGCTCCAGGAGCTGCCTTTTGACTTAAGATAAACATACTCTTGTGATAAAGTCATATTTCTGAAACTAGCTCACTGAACTACTATTGGAAAGTATTTAATATGCTGCCATAAGACATTAACAAAATAAATTTGTAAAAGAAAAGCAAATCTATGGGACTAAAGTTATTTTACAAATGTAAATTTTTTATATATATATAAAATAATTCTTAAAGTTTTAGACCTTTTCTCTTTAGAATTTTATTCTTACAAAAAAGTTTTTAAAGGTCTTATTTTACATCACTTAAAATTATTCTACAAAGCTTTTTTTTTTTTTTAATAATTTCTTACTCTAATTTGGATTTAAAATAGAATGAATACCATTTTTGAATTTTTAAGGCCGGTCCCATTTGGTTTTACATTTAGTGAATTTAGTCATAATATTCCCAAACCCAGTAGGATACCGTTTCTATGGTTATCAGACCCTTTGTAGAGTGACAAAGATTGGAATTCTGATTCTTGCGAGTCAAATTTTGGCCTTTGACTTTGTCCCCCTTTCACACTCCTTGCTAAGCTTGGGCTGTTGCTTTGCTTGAAGGCCTGTCAGCAAGCAGGTTCCTATGGTAACAGGAATGGAAATTTCAAAGAAGAAAGAGAATAGGAGCACAAAGGCTTGGTTGATTTGAATTTGAACAAAGAATGGAAGGTTCCCTGTCTTGCACCTTTGTTGAAGAAACCAGAAATTTAATTTTAGAAAGTTATTTTTCAGTTTGTAAACTTCATATACCCTGGTCTTAATTTAGTGAATAAAAGTAATACTGCTTAGGGGAGTACTCAGTAAGAATTTTTAAAAAGTTCAATCAGCTGAAGATTCTTTTTTCCTCCTTTATAGAGCTTTGATAGTCTGTGTTCCTTACATATATTCTCAACTTGGCGGTATGCTGGCTAACTCATTTAATTTTTACTTTGCTGAAATTAAAAATTGTTAGTTATAATCAGGGCACCTTGCTTATTTGAAAAATATTAATATTTTTTGTTTTTACATAACTCTATTGAGGTATGATTTGTATATAGTTAACTGTACCCATTTAACAGTGTTCAGCTTGAGTTTTGACAGAAGTATGTATCTGTGAAACCATTATCACTATCAAGATATCATACATTTTCATCACCTTAAAAGCTTCCTAAGGCTCTTCCCTGTGGCTCAGACAGTAAAGAATCTGCCTGCAATGCAGGAGACCCACGTTTGATCCCTGGATTGGGAAGATACTCTGGAGAAGGGAATGGCAATCCACCAGTATTATTGCGTGGAGAATCCCATGGACAGAGGAGCCTGGTGGGCCACAGTCTGTGGGGTCACAAAGAGTCGGACACGACTGAGAGACTAACACTGCTACACCACAAAGGCTTCCTTGTGCCCATTGTAGTCCACCCTTCTGAGTTGACTCCCTGCTGTAAGCGACCACTGATCTGTTTTCTGTCACTGTGGATTAGTGTTCATTTCTAGAACACTATGTGAATGTAATCATATAGTATCTACTTTTTTATGTCTGGTTTCTTCCACTCAGAATCATGATTTAGAGATTAATGCATGTTTTATTTTGCTTTTAAAAAACACCATTCCAGTTGACAGTTGACTTTTTCACTTGGCACTTGAGCACAACACCACAAAGGCTTCCTTGTGCCTCCACCCTTCTGAGTTGACTCCCTGCTGTAAGCGACCACTGATCTGTTTTCTGTCACTGTGGATTAGTGTTCATTTCTAGAGTTTTATGTGAATGTAATCATATAGTATCTACTTTTTTATGTCTGGTTTCTTCCACTCAGAATCATGATTTAGAGATTAATGCATGTTTTATTTTGCTTTTAAAAAACACCATTCCAGTTGACAGTTGACTTTTTCACTTGGCACTTGAGCACAGGGAATTGAGCAGGGTTCCTCATGCCCATCAAATAGGCCTTCTGCAGCTTTATTAATTTGTAACTCTTTCCTAATCTCTTTTTAAGCTGTCATTTACTAGGTGCTGTATCCTGTTTTATATATTCTTATTTGTATATATTGTTGTTTGCTTGCTTAGTTGTGTCCGACTTTTTGCAACTCCATGGACTGCAGCACGCCAGGCTTCCCTGTCCTTCACCATCTCCCGGAATTTGCTCAAACTCATCTCCATTGAGTCTGTGATGCTATCCAACCATCTCATCCTCTGTCACCTCCTTATCCTCCTACCCTCAGTCTTTCCCAGCATCAGGGTCTTTTCTAGTGAGTCAGCTCTTCACATCAGGTGGCCAAAGTATTGGAGCTTCATCTTGCAGTGAATATTCAGGGTTGATTCCCTTTAGGATTGCCTGGACTGGTTTGATCGCATTAATACATCTGTATGTATTCAGTTGTGTCCGACTCTTTGCAACCCCCTGAATTGCAGCACGCCAGGTCTCCCTGTCCATCACCAACTCCTGGGGTTCACTCAGACTCATGTCCATTGAGTCCGTGATGCCATCCAGCCATCTCATCCTCTGTCATCCCCTTCTCCTCCTGCCCCCAATCCCTCCCAGCATCAGAGTCTTTTCCAATGAGTCAGCTCTTCGCATGAGGTGGACAAAGTACTGGAGCTTCAGCTTTAGCATCATTCCCTCCAAAGAAATCCCAGGGCTGATCTCCTTTAGGATGGACTGGTTGGATCTCTTTGTAGTCCAAGGGACTCTCAAGAGTCTTCTCCAACACCACAGTTCAAAAGCATCAATTCTTCAATGCTCAGCCTTCTTCACAGTCCAACTCTCACATCCATACATGACCATAGGAAAAACCATAGCCTTGACTAGACGGACCTTAGTCGGCAAAGTAACGTCTCTGCTTTTGAATATGCTATCTAGGTTGGTCATAAGTTTTCTTCCAAGGAGTAAGCGTCTTTTAATTTCATGGCTGCAGTCACCATCTGCAGTGATTTTGGAGCCCAGAAAAATAAAGTCTGACACTGTTTCTACTGTTTCCCCATCTATTTCCCATGAAGTGATGGGACCAGATGCCATGATCTTCGTTTTCTGAATGTTGAGCTTTAAGCCAACTTTTTCACTCTCCTCTTTCACTTTCATCAAGAGGCTTTTTAGTTCCTCTTTAGTTTCTACCATAAGGGTGGTGTCATCTGCATATCTGAGGTTATTGATATTTCTCCCAGCAATCTTGATTCCAGCTTATGCTTCTTTTAACACCATTTTATAGAGGAAAAAATGAAATTTAGAGAGGTTACACAGAACAAACTGGTTAATAAGCTCAAGGACTCTGGATAAGAATGCCAAGGTTTAACTCTTGGGACTGTCTTTGTAGCTATGTGATCTTCGGTCAGCTACTTAACTTACTGTGTCTTCTTTTCTTCACATTTATTATAAAATGGTGTGACTAATTATTGTGCCTACCTTATGGGATTATTGAAAAGATAAGTTAAGTTGAAAAGATTAAGCAGCTAAGCACTTACAACACTGCCCAGCCTGTAGTGAGTGTCCATCAATGCTAGCTGAGACACAGCACAAGATACTTACAGCTAGTAAGTGACAGAAGCATCAACTTAAAGCCTTATACTCAGTGCAAGCAGCACAAAATAGTGACTCAAGTCAGTTTTATAATTCATGATGGGGCTCACGAATGGAGGTTTTACTACATGGTAACATGTCAGTATCAGATTGGTACTGTATAGTTGAGGACTAAGCAAGTTTGAGACTTACTTAAGGCATACATATGTTTGTATGTACGTCTATACATACATCAGCATGTGAATAGAATGCATTTTTAAGCTTTGATTTTTTTTTTTTTTGGTTGCACCAGGTCTTTGTTGCTGTGCAGAGTCTTTCTCTAGCTGTGGTTTAAGAGCTTCTCCGTTGCAGTGGCTTCTCTTGTTTCAGGGCGCAGGCTCTAAAGGGCGTGGGCTTCAGTAGTCGTGGAATGTGGGCTTAATAGTTGCACTTTGCCAGCTCCAGAGCCCGGGCTCATTAGTTGTGGCCCACTGGCTCAGTTGCCCTGTGGCATGTTCCCAGACCAGGGATTGAACTGGTGTCCCTTGCATTGCAAGATGGATTCTTAACCACTGGACCACCAGGGAAGCCCTAAACTTTAAAATAATTATAGACTCACAGGAAGTTAAAGTAGTGTAGAGATTCTGTATACTGTAGGCAGTTTTACCGGGGATCTTGCTGTTTCATTGTAGCTATTGTGTCAAAACTGGGCATTGGACTTCCCTAGTGGTCAAGTGGTTAAGAATCCTCCTGCCAGTGCAGGGGATACCAGTTTGCTCCCTGATCCAGGAAGATCCCACATGCCTTGGGACACCTAAGCCCATGTACCACAACTACTGAAGCCTCTGTGCCCTAGAGCCTGTGTTCTGCAACAATAGAAGCAACTGCAATGAGAAGCCCGCACACCACAACTAGAGAGCAGCCCCTACTCACTACAGCTAGAGAAAGCCTGCACTCAGCAATGGAGACCCAGCACAGCCAAAGAAATAATTAAAATTTTTAAAAGTCACAGGTGATCTAAAAAAAAAAAGGAAAGTTATCATTGGTATAATTTACAGCCTTTTATCATGTTTCACCAGTTTTCACATGTACTCATTTTTGTGTCTATATATGCACATGTACATGTATGTTAATTGTCTTTGCATTTTTATCACATGTTCATGTAGCCATCACCTTGGTTAAGGTACTGTGGAAATACCCTGGCAGTCAAGCAGCCCCTACTCACTACAGCTAGAGAAAGCCTGCACTCAGCAATGGAGACCCAGCACAGCCAAAGAAATAATTAAAATTTTTAAAAGTCACAGGTGATCTAAAAAAAAAAAGGAAAGTTATCATTGGTATAATTTACAGCCTTTTATCATGTTTCACCAGTTTTCACATGTACTCATTTTTGTGTCTATATATGCACATGTACATGTATGTTAATTGTCTTTGCATTTTTATCACATGTTCATGTAGCCATCACCTTGGTTAAGGTACTGTGGAAATACCCTGGCAGTCCAGTGGTTAGGATTCTGTGCTTCCACTGTAGGAGGCACGAGTTCAGATCCCTGGTTGGGGAACTGAGATCCCAAAAGACCCACAGTGTGGCAAAAAGAAAACAAAACACCAGAACGATACAGAACTGTTTTTATCACAACATCTTCCTTGTGCTTCCTTTCTCCTTGCCACCCTTTCCTATTTCCAGGCAACCACTAATTTGTTATCTGTCCCTATAATTTTTTGATTTCAAGAATGTTATATAAATAGAATCATACAGTATATAATCTTTTGAGATTGACTTTTTTCATTTAGCATAATACCTTTGATATCCACCCAAGTTGCTGCATGTACCAGTAGTGACTGTTTTTAATTGCTGAGTAGTATTCTGTTATCGGAGAAGGTGATGGCACCCCACTCCAGTACTCTTGCCTGAAAAATCCCATGGACGGAGGAGCCTGGTAGGCTGCAGTCCATGGGGTCACTAAGGGTCGGACACGACTGAGCGACTTCACTTTCACTTTTCACTTTCCTGCATTGGAGAAGGAAATGGTAACCCACTCCAGTGTTCTTGCCTGGAGAACCCCAGGGACAGGGGAGCTTGGTGGGCTGCCATCTTGGGTCGCACAGAGTCGGACACGACTGAAGTGACTTAGCAACAGCAGTATTCCGATATAGAGATGTTCTGCAATTTGTTTAATCATCCACTGAAGGATGCTGAATTGTTCCAGCTTTTTGCTATTACAAAGATAAGCTGCTGTGAACATTCATGTACAAGTTTTTGTGCAGATATAAATTTTCCTTTCAGGGGAATAAATGCACAGGAGTGTGATTGCTGGGTTATATGATAAGCATGTATTTGAATTTTTAAGAAACTACTCAACTATTTTCCATAGAAGTTCTACCATTTTACATTCTACCAGCAGTGTATGAAAGACATATGTTCTCAGCATTCTTACCACCGTTTGGTATTTTCACTGTTTTTCATTCAGCTTTTCTCATATGATGTGATATCTTACATGATTTTAATTTGCATTTCCCTTATGGCTGATAATATTGAACATCTTTTCATGTGCCATTCATATGTATCTTTGATAAAATGTCTGTTCATGTCTATTGTTCATTTTCAATTGAATTGTTTTTTACTTTTGAGCTTTGAGAATTCTTTATATATTCTAGATACAAATCTTTTGTTTGAAATGTAGTTTGTAAATAGTTTAGTCTGTATCTTGCTTTTTCATCCTTTTAGCAAAGTCTAGAATAGAAGTCTTAAATTCTAACAAAATCCGGTTTATCAAGTTTTCTTCCTTTTAGGGACTGTATTTTTGGTGTCATTTATAAGAACTCTTCAGTGGGTCTGCAAATTCTCTGAAGTTTTATAGCTTTATGTCTCACATTTAAATCTATGATCAATTTTGAGTTAATCTGTATAAAGTAAGTTTCATTTTTTTGCCTATCAATATCCACTAGCTTCAGCACCATTTGTTGGAAAGGCTGTCTATCCTTGCACTATTGAACTGCTTTTGCTTCTTCCTCAAAAATCAGTTATCTGTCCTTGTGTAGATTTATATTTGGGTTCTCTGTTCTGTCCTGTTGATCTTTGTGTCTATTTCACTACCAATACCACAGTGTCTTGATTTTTGTTAGCTATACAGTAAATCTTAAAATTGGATAGTATGATTTTCCCCCCTTTTTTCCCCAAAATTATTTCATTTATTCTACTTTTTTTTTTTCATATAAAATCTAGAATAAGCTTGTCTTTAACTACCAAATTGTTACTGGATTTTGACAGAAATGTTATTAAATCTAGAGATCAGATGTTGAATCTCCAATCCATAAACAGTGTTGTTATGGATATATGGATTGACTTGAGTCCCCCTGAAAAGTAAAAGTGTTAGCCGCTCAGTTGTGTCTGACTCTCTGTGATCACTTCGTGGCAAATAGATGGGGAAACAGTGACAGACTTTATTTTTCTGGGCTCCGAAATCACTGCAGATGGCTATGAAATTAAAAGACGCTTACTCCTTGGAAGAAAAGTATGACCAACCTAGACAGCATATTAAAAAGCAGAGGCATTACTTTGCCGACTAAGGTCCATCTAGTCAAAGCTATGGTTTTTCCAGTAGTCATGTATAGATGTGAAAGTTGGACTATAAAGAAAGCTGAGCGCTGAAGAATTGATGCTTTTGACTGTGGTGTTAGAGGAGACTCTTGAGAATCCCTTGGACTGCACGGAGATCCAACCAGTCCATCCTAAAGGAAATCAGTCCTGAATATTCATTGGAAGGACTGATGTTGAAGCTGAAACTCCAATACTTCAGCCACCTCATGCGAAGAGGTGACTCATTGGAAAAGACCCTGATGCTGGGAAAGGTTGAGGGCAGGAGGAGAAGGGGATGACAGAGGATGAGATGGTTGGATGGCATCACCGATGCAATGGATATGAGTTTGAGTGAACTCCAGGAGTTGGTGATGGACAGGGATACCTGGCTTGCTTCAGTCCATGGGGTCTCAAAAAGTCGGACATGACTGAGCAACTGAACTGAACTGAGTGTTAAGTAATCCGGACTTCATAGAATTTGTTCAGATTAGTTCTCTGCTATTTTCTGGAAGAGATTGTGTAGAACTGGTATTCTTCTAAAAGTGTTAGATTTTACCAATGAAAGCATCAGGCCTGAATATCATTTTTCAGGAGATTTTAAACTACAAATTCAATTTGTTGAATAGTTATAGGACTTTTCAGCTTATCAGTTTCATCTTGTGTGAG
Organism: Aepyceros melampus; assembly: GCA_006408695.1. Classification (NCBI taxonomy): domain Eukaryota; kingdom Metazoa; phylum Chordata; class Mammalia; order Artiodactyla; family Bovidae; genus Aepyceros; species Aepyceros melampus. Next base: position 35,534 of record SJXQ01007605.1, on the reverse strand, counting down.
TTTTGGTAGTCTGACTTCAGAGGAATTGTCTACTTCATCTAAATTGTCTGGTTTATGTTCATAGAGTTGTTTGTAATATTATATATTTTTTAAACATTTTTACTGGAAAATGAAAGTTAGTTTTGGCTGTTGTGAGTTTTCGTTGCTGCGTGTAGTCTTTCCCTAGTTGCAGAGTGTGGGGGCTACTCTTTCCTTTTAGGCTTTTCATCGTGGCGGCTTCTCTTGTTGCAGAGATGGGCTTTAGAGTGTGTAGACTTCAGTAGTTGTGGCACACGGGCGTGTCACTCTGAAGCATGAGGGATCTTCCTGGACCAGGGATCGAAGCTTTGTCCCCTGCATTGGCAGGTGGATTCTTAACCACTGGGCCACTAGGGAAGTCCTTCCTTATTATATTTTTAATGTCGATAGAGTATCTAGTGATACCCTTTTTTTCATTCTTGATATTGGTTAAGTTGTGTTTTTCTCTGTCTTTTTAAATCATTCTTACTAGAAGCCTATCAATTTTACTGAAGTTTTCAAAGAACCAGCTCTTAAGTTGAGTGATTTTTTTTTTAATAGTTGATTTTCTGATTTCAATGTCATTGACTTCTTTTCTTTATTGTTTCCTTTCCTATGCTTGCTTTTGCTTTATTTTGCTCTTTTTGGTTATTATGAATAACACTACTCTGTTGTGAACATTCATATGCACATTTTTGCTTCAGTTCAGTTGCTCAGTCGTGTCCGACCCCATGGACTGCAGCACGCCAGGCCTCCCTGTCTATCACCAACTCCTGGAGCTTGCTCAGACTCCTGTCCATTTAGTCGGTGATGCCATCCAACCATCTCATCCTCTGTCATCCCCTTCTCTTCCCGCCTTCAATCTTTCCCAGCATCAGGGTCTTTCCCAGTGAGTCAGTTCTTCTCATCAGGTGGTGAAAGTATTGGCGTTTCAGCTTCAGCATCCGTCCTTCCAATGAATATTCAGGACTGATTTCCTTTAGGATGGACTGGTTGGATCTCCTTGCTGTCCAAGGGACTCTCCAGAGTCTCCTCTAACACCACAGTTCAAAACATCAGTTCTTCGGCACTCAGCTTTCTTTATAGTCCATCTCTCACATCCATACATGACCACTGGAAAAACCATAGCTTTGACTAGATGGACCTTTGTTGGCAAAGTAATGTCCCTGCTTTTTAATACACCATCTAGGATGGTCATAACTTTTCTTCCAAGGAGTAAGCGTCTTTTAAATTTCATGGCCACAGTCACCATCTGCAGTGATTTTGGAGCCCCAAAAAATAAAGTCTGACGCTGTTTCCATTGTTTCTCTGTTTGCCATGAAGTGATGGGACTGGATGCCGTGATCTTAGTTTTCTGAATGTTGAGTTTTAAGCCAACTTTTTCACTCTCCTTTTCACTTTCATCCAGAGGCTCTTTGGTTCTTCTTTGCTTTCTCCTGTAAGGGTTGTGTAATCAGCATATCTGAGGTTATTGATATTTCTCCTGGCAGTCTTTATTCCGGCTTGTGTTTTGTCCAGTCTGGCATTTCACATGATGTACTCTACATATAAGTTAAATAAGCAGGATCATTTTTGCTTAAACATGATTTTAAATTATTTTGGGTATATTTCTAGGGTATATTTCTAGGAGTGGAATTGCTGGATCATGTGGCAGTTTTATGTTTAACTGCTTGAGTAGTTGCCAAACGTTATCCATCGGAGAAGGCAATGGCACCCCACTCCAGTACTCTTGCCTGGAAAATCCCATGGATGGAGGAGCCTGGTGGGCTGCGGTCCATGGGGTCGCTAAGAGTCGCACACGACTGAGCAACTTCACTTTCACTTTTCCATTTCATGCATTGGAGAAGGAAATGGCAACCCACTCCAGTGTTCTTGCCTGGAGAATCCCAGCGACGGGGGAGCCTGGTGGGCTGCCATCTATGGGGTTGCACAGAGTCGGACACGACTGAAGCGACTTAGCAGCTGTAGCAGCAAACTTTTTCCATAGTGGTTGCCTTATTTTACATTCCTATCAGCAAATTTTTTTTGTACTTAGTCCAAACTTTTTTTGTACTTACTCTCTTATGTAGTTGGTATTCATTTATATGTAATGCAATTGGTGATGTACTTGGGTTAATATCTACCACCTTATTATTTGATTTCAATTTTTCCAAACTGTTTGCCTTTTTCTCTCTATCTTGGCTTCCTTTGTATTATTTTATTTCTCTCTCTCTTACCTAGTTAGTTGTGCATTCTTTTATTGCTTACCCCAGAAATTATGATATGTACTCTTGACTTACAGTATTCTAATAAAAATAACTTTGATCACTGTCCCATTAGTGTTCCTCTGACTCCTGTCTTTATAATTTTATTAACACACATAATTATTTTGTATTTTATATGTCTTTTAAGGCATTATTTTTTATTTTTACAGAGAATATTCATTTCTATTTCCCACATATTCATCTCTTTTGTGGCTTTTAATTGCTTTTGAATTTTCATCTTAAATTACTTTTATCTTTTAGTGTAGGTTTGGGCCAGTCATTTTTCTACTTTTGTCTATCTGAAAATGTCTTTACCTTGCCTTCATTATTAAAAGGTATTTCTGCTGACCATAGTATTATGGCGAGCAGTTGTTTTCTCTTAGCTCTTTAAAGAAGTCATTCTGTTGTTTTCTAGTATTCCAAAGTCCAGCAGTAGCTGTTCTGTTGAAGGTAAAGTGTCTTTTTCCCCATTGGTTGTTTTTGTGTATTTTTTGTAAGTATTCTTCTGGGGATTTGCATAACTTTTTGAATCTATGAGTTGTCTTTAGTCAGTTTTGACAAATTCTTGACCCTCATCTTGTTATATATTCCCTCTGTTCATTCTTTCTTCCCTCTTGAGGTTCCAGTTATGTATATCCTAAACATTTCCACGTGTTTTACACATCTATCATGCTTTTTCCTGTATTTTTCAGTAGTTTTTGGTCTTATGTGCTTCTGGTTTGGATATTTTCTATTCCCTTGTTTTCCATTTTGCCAGTTCTTTCTTCTGATTTATCTAATGAGCTCTTAATTTCATCATTTATGTATTTCACTTAGAAAATTTCCATTTGGTCCCTCTTATGATCAATTCTAATTTCTGGAATCCTTCATCTTTTATTTTCTCAAACATATTTCTCATGTACAGTCTTGAGACTGAGCTGAGTTGAGGCTGGGTTTCAGTTTTGACAGGTCTCTGCCTCCCTGTCATTTGCCCCTACTGCTGAAGTGTGGTCACTCAGGGGAGGGGCTTCCAGCTGCGAGTGAGTTATGCTCATGTCCCCTAGTTGGACTTGAGCCTGTAATTTATGTTTCCTCATACTGATAGCACTGCCAAAATCTCCACTCTGCTTTTTCAGAGGCTTCTTGCTTAGCTTTTTAACCTCCTGCCCTGTGCATCTCCAGAATTTTCAAATATCTTGAAGGGAAAATTAGCTCTGTGTCAGGTCCAAACCTAGGAACTTCCATGTTCACTCATCTGTCACTTTTGTTTTGAATTTTGTCTGTAGTCTTTTTTTTTCTCTAATTTTTATTTTATATTGGAGCATCATCGATTAACAGTGTTGTATTAGTTTTAGGGGGTGCAGCAGTTATATATATACATGTACTGTCTATGGTCTTGCATGACTGCCAGAGCCCTGCTGGTTTCTTGGTTCTCTAGCATCGCCCTGGGCAAAACTTGCTTCTCAGTCTCTTGCCTTACACCCAGGTTTAACAGATACCTCCTTGGAGAAGTGGCCGCACTTACCAGGCCACCTCTGCATACTTCCCTGCTCTCTGATTCCTGGTCTGTCTAGTTCTTTTCCTTTAGTAGTTCTCTAGTAGCCTTCAATGGAGAAGGCAATGGCACCCCACTCTGGTACTCTTGCCTGGAAAACCCCATGGATGGAGGAGCCTGGTAGGCTGCAGTCCATGGGGTAGCTAAGAGTTGACATGACTGAGCGACTTCCCTTTCACTTTTCACATTCATGCATTGGAGAAGGAAATGGCAACCCACTCCAGTGTTCTTGCCTGGAGAATCCCAGGGACGGAGGAGCTTGGTGGGAGGCTGTCTATGGGGTCACACAGAGTTGGACACGACTGACGCGACTTAGTAGTAGCAGCCTTCAATAGATACTTTTGAAGAAGGCTGAGTGCAGAAGAATTGATGCTTTTGAACTGTGGTGTTGGAGAAGATTCTTGAGAGTCCCTTGGACTGCAAGGAGATCCAACCAGTCCATTCTGAGGGAGCTCAACCCTGGGATTTCTTTGGAAGGAATGATGCTAAAACTGAAGCTCCAGTACTTTGGCCACCTCATGCGAAGAGTTGACTCATTGGAAAAGACCCTGATGCTGGGAGGAATTGGGGGCAGGAGGAGAAAGGACTGAGGATGAGATGGCTGGATGGCATCATGGACTCAATGGACGTGAGTCTGAGTGAACTCTGGGAGTTGGTGATGGACAGGGAGGCCTGGCGTACTGCGATTCATGGGGTCGCAAAGAGTTGGACACAACTGCACGATTGAACTGAACTGAACTGGCCCAACTATTGCTGAAACACAATTTATGTACTATTCATTTTCATTTCAAAATATTCCTTCTCCTCTTTATGTCTATATCCTGAATTGTATAGAGGGTGAAAACCATTTGAGTTCTTGTTTCATCTTGTTCTGCTGACTGGTAGTTAATCTCACAATACATCTCTTCTCCACTCCTGGCTTGAAACAAATTTTTCTAAGTATTAAGAGGAAATACCTGACTTTTTTTCCTGGTAGACATAATAGATTTCACACAAAAAGAAAATTAGGCTGATATACTTCTTCTTTAATACAATGTTTGAATTTACTACTTTTTGAAAAAATCCTAATTCTCCATTCCAAATAAAATTTTATTTACCAATCCTGTTATAGTTAATGTAGTATGCCTTGTAATGCCTTATGCTGCTGCTGCTGCTGCTAAGTCGCTTCAGTCGTGTCCGACTCTGTGCGACCCCATAGACGGTAGCCCACCAGGCTCCCCCGTCCCTGGGATTCTCCAGGCAAGAACACTGGAGTGGGTTGCCATTTCCTTCTCCAATGCATGAAAGTGAGAAGTAAAAGTGAAGTCGCTCAGTCGTGTCCGACTCTTAGCGACCCCATGGACTGTGTGTCCGACTCTGTGCGACCCCATAGACGGTAGCCCACCAGGCTCCCCCGTCCCTGGGATTCTCCAGGCAAGAACACTGAAGTGGGTTGCCATTTCCTTCTCCAATGCATGAAAGTGAGAAGTAAAAGTGAAGTCGCTCAGTCGTGTCCGACTCTTAGCGACCCCATGGACTGCAGCCTAGCAGGCTCCTCCGCCCATGGGATTTTCCAGGCAAGAGTACTGGAGTGGGGTGCCATTGCCTTCTCCGGTTATTATATATAAATATGTTATATTTATTATATATAGTATATATAGAATATTATATATAGTGTTGTAGTTATATATTAATACATATATTATATATAGTGATAGTGATATTAAGTGATAAAGTAATCATCACATACAGTTATGTATCGGTTATCACATCTCTTATACAGTTAACTTCTTTTAACACCAGTTTCTCTAAGTGACTCTTGGTTTTTTTGACTGCATTGTGTATAGAAGGCTTCTAGAAAATGTTTTATATCAATGTAGAAATAAATTGATTGAGTCTTAGTGGAAAGGCCTTGTGGTGAGAATATGTTATTAGTTAAAAATCAGCAATGACTCTGAAACTGGTTATATAAACGTGAAAAAAATATTTGGTAGTCAAAAGTCCAGATGTACATTTCTTGGGATAATTGATCTATTCCTGAGGTTATGATAATTTTAGTATGGTTTTATGTTTGGGGCCACTATTTTTTCTTTTTGTTTCCTTAATATCAGCTTATAGTGTTAGCTGTGTTTACATCATATGATTTCAGAGTTCAAAAAACTCTAGTGTATGTTTTTAAAATTTCTTTTAATGTAAGAAGAACAGGAAAATATGAGACCGAAGTGATATCTCTTCCTTTACCTGCCACCTCAAGACATGTACTACTGTGTATAATAACGACTACTCTTCGTCTCTTGTTGGGAAGGATTGAAGGCTGGAGGAGAACGGGACAGAGTCGGTTAGATGGCATCACTGACTCAATGGACATGAGTTTGGGTAAACTGTGGGATTTGGTGATGGACAGGGAGGCCTGGCGTGCTGTGGTTCATGGGGTCGCAAAGAATCGGACACAACTGAGCAACTGAACTGAACTGAACTTCCTCTCCTACCGTTTCCTTTCATTTTTTTGTCCTCCTCTCCTATTGATATATGTTAGTTGACAAAAATATAGAAATTGAAGTACGTAAGAAAAAGAAAATTGAAATCTCTTGTAATCCCATTACCAAGCAGTAATTAGGTTTCTGAGCAGTTGACATGTATCTTTTGTGGATTTTTCTTTGTAAAATGAACTGTATTGTTATTTGTCGTTCTCAGCCAGGCCTTTTCATTAATATCACCTGTAATAATTAAAATATCCATATAGATTCTGCAATACACCTCATACTTAACCAAATCAGAATCTCTAGATGATTCTGGGTAAAGAAGGTTTTGTTGAAAAAAAGAAAAGCTTCCCTTCAGAAAATTTTAATTGCCTGCAGAAGTCTTCTAAAACAGAAAAAGCAAGAATATTGCTATATTATATATGAAGAAAGCTTTAACTTGTATACAACTCTTCATCTAATGATTTGATTTGAACTTTTTCCTAGCCATTCCACCCTATGGTGAATTTGGATTGCTCTCGGGATTTCCGGCCATTTCTCTGTGCCCTCTATGCTCCTATCTGTATGGAATACGGACGTGTCACACTTCCCTGCCGTAGGCTCTGTCAGCGGGCTTACAGTGAGTGTTCGAAGCTCATGGAGATGTTTGGTGTTCCTTGGCCCGAAGATATGGAATGCAGTAGGTGCGAAAATCATAGATTTTTCATGGACCATTGCTTCTTTTGAGCATATTTAAAATTGTTTTCTAGTTTATCAGTTTTTAATAACTTTTCGAAGTGTGTATATTACTTATAATTTTGAACAGAAGTTTCATGCCTCAGAGCTGTTCCTTAGGAATTTGGAATGAAATGAAAAAGGTAGAAAAAGAAAAACATGTCTATGAAGAAATTTTTAAAATAATTAAGAAAAACATAATCAAGATACAGATTGTTGATATCTTTCCCTTACAGTTTTTATTTCTGATTATAAAAGTAATGCCATTTATGAAAGATTAGAAGATATAGAGAACATCATCATTTGTTGCCTCATTATTAAATATCTTTAATGATGATTTAATGGGACTTGAATATCTTTATAATTTCAGTGTTAATGACTATAGTAGTTTTGTCAATTCTGTTTTTCTTTTTTTTTTTTTTTTTCAATTTTGTTTTTTCAACCATGCAACATGTGGGATCTTAGTTCCCTGATCAGAGATAGAACCCATGCCCTCGGCACTGGAAGCATGGAGTCTTAACCACTGGACTGCCAGGAAAGCCCCTCAGTTCTGTTTTACTGTCGTGTATTAACATACTCAGACCCAGAAAATGTCAGATACTTTTCAAATCACTTCCAGTATATAGACTGTAAGCATTTCCTAAAGGTTTGAGGATATTTACCTGACAGTCTTATAGATTTGTATAAGAGAACATAATTGTTAGTAATAACGTGTATGGTAGTAATACTGAATTTTTTATACTATAATGTACCTTTTTGTGTTCTTACATATTTCAAGGATAAAGCATAGATGTATACCTATAAAACTCTTACTATCTAGCTTTGTCCAATAGTATTTTGCAGTCTTTGCTTCAGGTTTTTTTTTTTTTTTTTTTTCCTTGGCCACACCCAAGATCCATATGGCTTGCAGGATCTTAGTTCCCCCAACTAAGGATGGAACCTGGGGCCCTGACAATGAGAATACTGAGTCCTAACCATTGGACCACCAAGGAATGCCCCAGATTTCTTTTTTAAAGAAATAAAACAGTACAGGTAGAGTTGAAAATTCCTTCATTAGTATCCATCTTGATTTCATTTCCTTCTTTTCTCCCAAGAGATGAGATAATCATTCTGTTGAATTTATTGTTAATTCTTCTTATGTTTGTTTTTATACTCTTACTATACATTACATATATATCCATAAGCAACATTATATACTTTTTTTACATTTCATATATACATATATATATAAATATATATGTTGTTTATGTATCTGTGTTTATATCTGTCTCTGTGTTTATCTTTGTTAGTCTGGTTCATTCCTCTTAATTGCTGTGTAATAGCCAGTTGTCTACAGTTATTTACCTGCCATCTACTGATGGTCATTTAACTTATTTCCAAGGGTTTGCTTTTATGGGCAGTGCTACACAGAACACTTTTTTTCTCCTTCATGTTTAAAATTAATTTTATTTATCATCTATCAATAGCTCTTGGAGATAGGTAAAAAGCCCATGTTGTTATTGTCATTTGATAGACAGAAAAACTTAAACATGTATTAGTTACTTGTAGTCAGTTCAGTGACAATTTGCTTTCTCTTATTTGTCCATGCTTTTTTCCACCTATTTGACATACTCTCTTATCTAGCCTCATCAAACCAGTCATCCACTGTCTCCCCAAAACCTTACAATATTTATAGTTCCTCTTTTGGAAATCTAAATTTCTTGGTATTTATAACAACAGTTATGAATTACCTCACTAGGAATCCTATTTTATATTTTGGGTCTAGCTCCTATTGTTTAGTGGTCTTTTTATTTTAATAGATAATGTACAGTTATAGAAATGTCATTATGAGCTCTGCTTTGATAGTATTAAACCTATTTATGTCCTCACTATTTTGCTTGGAATTGCCTAACTCTGAATTCTTAGTAAATTCTGACAAACTGATCTTTCCTAATCACTTTTCATTCTTCCCCATCTCTCATATCCTTGTTCATACTGTATGTGCTTTTCAGTTTCATGGATACGACAAAGTTTTGGGGGTTTTCCCCCACCTTTCCTAATAGGTCCCTTCCTGATCTGATTTCTTTTCTTACTTAGGTTAAGCTTTGTTGTCCATTACATGAAATAGTACTTTTGCTAACAATTTCAACTTATTTCTTTTGCTGTACTTGTTCAGATCTCTAGCTGAACCAATTCAACTAATTTCTTACAAATTAATTATGCTACATATTTAATTATTTAAACCATAGCAACTCTTTTTTTTTTAACTACAGTCCAGATTCTATCATTCTTTTATTATATTTGCTTTATCATATCTGTCCATCCCTCTGCTGATCCACTAATCTACATTATTCTTTGAGTGTATTTCAAAATACATTAGAGACAGCAGTTATTGTCCTCACAAATATTTTATCAGGTCCTTCACCAAACATTTGTCTATAGTTTTGTGGTTTTTTTCTATTTAAAACTTTACAAGGAAATGCACAAACCTAAAGATGTGGTCCACTGGAGAAGGGAATGGCAAACCACTTCAGTATTCTTGCCTTGAGAACCCCATGAACAGTATGAAAAGGCACAATGATAGGATACTGAAAGAGAAACTCCCCAGGTCAGTAGGTGCCCAATATGCTACTGGAGATCAGTGGAGAAATAACTCTAGAAAGAATGAAGGGATGGAGCCAAAGCAAAAACAATACTCAGCTGTAGATGAGACTGGTGGAAGCAAGCTGTGGAAGCAAGGTCCAATGCTGTAAAGAGCAATTTTGCACAGGAACTTGGAATGTCAGGTCCATGAATCAAGGCAAATTGGAAGTGGTCAAACAGGAGATGGCAAGAGTAAACGTCGACATTCTAGGAATCAGCGAACTAAAATGGAATGGAATGGGTGAAGTTAACTCAGATGACCATTATATCTACTACTGTGGGCAGAAATCTCTCAGAAGAAACGGAGTAGCCATCATGGTCAACAAAAGAGTCCAAAATGCAGCACTTGGATGCAATCTCAAAAACGACAGAATGATCTCTGTTCGTCTCCAAGGCAAACCATTCAGTATCACAGTTATCCAAGTCTATGCCCCAACCAGTAACGCTGAAGAAGCTGAAGTTGAATGGTTCTATGAAGACCTATAAGACCTTTTAGAACTAATATCCAAAAAAGATGTCCTTTTCATTATAGGGACTGGAATGCAAAAGTAGGAAGTCAAGAAACACCTGGAGTAACAGGCAAATTTGGCCTTGGAATGCAGAATGAAGCAGGGGAAAGGCTAATAGAGTTTTGCCAAGAAAATGCACTGCAAACAGTGCATAGCAAACACCCTCTTCGAACAACACAAGAGAAGACTCTACACTTGGACATCACCAGATGGTCAACACCGAAATCAGATTGATTATATTATTTGCAGCCAAAGATGGAGAAGCTCTATACANCTAGGCCCTCCTGCAGCTGCACAACCATCACTCCTTGGATGTCAGGTAGCTCCTCTCAGCCGCCACCCCTGACCTCAGATGCAGGGTAGCTCCTCTCGGCCGTTCCTGCACTGTCGCAGCCTGGCACTCAGCCGCTGCCCCGACCTCGGATGTGGGGTAACTCCTCTTGGCCACCGCCCCTCGGGCATGGGGTCCTCCCAGCTTCTGTCCGTGACCTGAGACATGTGGGAGCTCCTCTTGGCTGCCGCCCCTGGGCATGGGGTCCTCCCAGCTTCTGCCCCTGACCTCAGACATGGGGTAGCTCCTCTCAGCCCCCCATGTGTGCTGTTGCAGCCACCCATGCTGTGTGTGCCATCACATTACATAATGGTATTAAAAATACTCAATAAATTCTAGTACATCACTATAATAAAGATATGACAATAAATCTTATTTCCAGTTGTCTTTGAAGTCATACCACACCAGAAAAGTTTGAGTCAAGGAAAATTTGAGTGGTTTATGGGAATAGTAGAGTAGAAACAACATAATGTAATGGTCACAGAAGCTTCTAGTTAGTAAGTATGTACTGTGCATCAGGTTCTGTACTCAGTGAATTTATACACATTATCTCCTTTAATTCTCACAGTAGCACAATAAGATTGTATTCTGCTTTACAAATGAGGAACTGAGTCTTATAATTAAATACAGCTTATCTGGATTCCTACAGTAAGTGATAAAGCTAAGGTGTAAATTGTATTTCTGATTCCAAAGACTACTACCTACCTACCTGATCATGTTGAATATGAAGTCTTCCATTTTATTCCCTCTGCCTGCCTGCCTGCTCAGTCGCTTGAGTTATGTCTGACTCTTCGCAACCCCATGAACTGCAGCCCGCTAGGCTCTTCTTTCCATGGGAGTCTTCAGGCAAGGATGCTGGAGTGGGTTGGGGATCTTCCCAAACCAGGGATTGAACCTGGGTCTCCTGCATCTTCTGCATTGCAGGCAGATTCTTTACTGCTGAGCCACCAGGGAGACCCCTCTAGTGAATCACGTATATTTTATCAGTGATTTGATAAAATGTGTTAAGGTAATTTGGCTTCCCAGGTGGCACTAGTGGTAAAGAATCCACCTGCAGTGCAGGAGACACAAGGGATATGGGTTTAATCCCTGGATCGGGAAGATTTCCTGGAGGAGGAAATGGCAACTCACTCCAGTATTCTTTCCTGAAAAATTCCATGGGCAGAGGAGCCTGACAGGCTACAGTCCATGGTGTGGCAGAGCTTGACATGACTATGTGCACTGTAACTGGTTAAGGTCATTGAGTTCATTAATGTTGTTAATTGTTAAAGAGCTAAGAAGTTTGTCTTAAAATAGAGCATTAGGAAAATAATTGAATGTACTCAGGTTTCCTCAGACAGTATGATTTCTGACAATATGTCTTGAGTAGGAAGTGGTAAAGAATCCACCTGCAGTGCAGGAGACACAAGGGATATGGGTTTAATCCCTGGATCGGGAAGATTTCCTGGAGGAGGAAATGGCAACTCACTCCAGTATTCTTTCCTGAAAAATTCCATGGGCAGAGGAGCCTGACAGGCTACAGTCCATGGTGTGGCAGAGCTTGACATGACTATGTGCACTGTAACTGGTTAAGGTCATTGAGTTCATTAGTGTTGTTAATTGTTAAAGAGCTAAGAAGTTTGTCTTAAAATAGAGCATTAGGAAAATAATTGAATGTACTCAGGTTTCCTCAGACAGTATGATTTCTGACAATATGTCTTGAGTAGGAGCATCAGCAGTCTGAACCAGTTAAATGTGGAAAGAACTCACTATTTGAGATATCACAGATCTTGCATGATTGAGGGGAGGTCTCTAAAGAGTTCCCCACTTCAAAAATTATTATGAATTGGGACCAGCCCAATAAGGAGCTATAAGGGCTGGCTCGTCAAGCAGGGGCTATTAGGTGGATGAGATGGGAAAGGTCACACAAGTGTGGTTGCTATTTATTGGTGAAAGGTGAGTCTTGGGCCAGTTGGTAAGTTGAGAAAGGAAGCCAAGAACTCCCTTGCTAGCCTAAATCTCCAGGGCCGTAGGCTGAAGTGTTTGCAGGTTAGTTGTGACTCCTGTGAATCAACTAGAACAATACTTTCACCAGGATTTCCACTGATTGATTGACCAAACAGCTCAAAATATAAAGCCACTAAACACATGAGAAAACAAGCCACTATGACTATGAGTCACAGCATCAAACTTAGAACTGCAGATGCTGAAATTGTCAAACATTGATAGAATAGGTAAGTATGTAATGTTTATAGAAATAGGGAACATAGTCACAGGTTACCAATCTACAAGAAATTACTTGAAATAATAGATTTTTTAAAAATCTAGAAACTTATTTTTTGAAATGGAAGCTCATTTGATAGAATTCCTGAAATATTTAATATGAAACAGCAATTTAGGCTGCTGTTTGAAGAGAAATTTAATGAACTGGTATTAGGTGAAAATAAACTACCAGAATGTCATAAGAGAGATAAGGAAAATGTGAAAGTGATGTTAAGAGAAACGGAGGGCCGAGTGAGGAGGCTGAATAGGAGTGTATTGGGTTGGCCAAAAGATGATATGGGCTTTCTGTATCTGAATGAACTTTTTGACCAGCCCACTAATTAGATTCCCAGGAGGGAGGGAATTGAGCAAGTCTAGGAGAGACAATATTTAAAGAGATAATGACTACACATTTTCCACAACTGCTAAACACGTGAATTCACAGACCAAGGAGGAACTGTGTACCACTAGCAGGAGAAGTAAAAAGAAATCCACACTTCAGTGAAACTGCAGAACTCCAAAGACAGGAGTCATAAAAAACAGTCTCAGAAAAGGGGACAGATCTTCTAAAAAAAGACCAACAATTAGAATGACAGCAGAGTCCTTAACAATAACAAAAGCCAGAAAATGATATATTTTAAATTTTAAGAGAAAAACACTTTTCAACTAGAATTTTGTACCGTATAAAACTTTTGTGGAGATGCACGGCCAGATCGCTTTCACAGAAGGACAAGCCTCTCAGCTGCAGGGAGTGAGGTCAGTAGACATCCTTCAGGTGGAAAGCTGCCTTATCTGAGGTGTGAGGTGGGCCTGCAACCAGTGATTCTTAAGTGGGCTAAGAAGGCTTGGCCATTGGCTCAGCATAGGACCCTCTGATGGTCCTTATTTGCTCTGGAACTCCCTACCAGTTTGGCTGAGGCTTTTCTGAGAATGCATGGCAGGTCACTTCTGTCCAATTGTAGATACTGTTCCCGAATAAATACCTCGCACCCCAAACTTCATCTCTGCATGTTCTGGAAAATGCCGATTTGTTTTCAAGAATAGAGATGAAATAAAGCCATTTACATATAAACAAAAACTATGAGTTTACCACCAAAAGATTGTATGAACTTCTATAGGTTATATTTCAAGAAGAATGAAAATAATCGCATAGATAGTAGGAGATGCAAGAAGAAATGAAGTAAAGTTGTAAACATATTGGTTCAGTTCAGTCGCTCAGTCGTGTCCGACTCTTTGCGACCCCATGAATTGCAGCACGCCAGGCCTCCCTGTCCATCACCAACTCCCGGAGTTCACCCAGACCCACGCCCATGGAGTCAGTGACGCCATCCAGCCATCTCATCCTCGGTCATCCCCTTCTCCTCCTGCCCCCAATCCCTCCCAGCATCGGAGTCTTTTCCAATGAGTTAACTCTTTGCATGAGGTGGCCAAAGTACTGGAGCTTCAGCTTTAGCATCATTCCTTCCAAAGAAATCCCAGGGTTGATCTCCTTCAGAATGGACTGGTTGGATCTCCTTGCAGTCCAAGGGACTCTCAAGAGTCTTCTCCAACACCACAGTTCAAAAGCATCAATTCTTC
>SJXQ01007605.1:4972-21006 GCA_006408695.1 Aepyceros melampus | reverse complement strand
AAGGAGTAAGCGCCTTTTAATTTCATGGCTGCAGTCACCATCTGCAGTGATTTTCGAGCCCCAAAATATAAAGTCTGACACTGTTTCTACTGTTTCCCCATCTATTTCCCATGAAGTGATGGGACCAGATGCCATGATCTTTGTTTTCTGAATGTTGAGCTTTAAGCCAACTTTTTCACTCTCCTCTTTCACTTTCATCAAGAGGCTTTTTAGCTCCTCTTCACTTTCTGCCATAAGGGTGGTGTCATCTGCATATCTGAGGTTATTGATATTTCTCCCAGGAATCTTGATTGCAGCTTGTGTTTCTTCCAGTCCTGCATTTCTCATGATGTATTCTGCATATAAGTTAAATAAGCAGGGTGACAATATCCAGCCTTGACGTACTCCTTTTCCTATTTGGAACCAGTCTGTTGTTCCATGTCCAGTTCTAACTGTTGCTTCTTGACCTACATGAAGATTTCTCAAGAAGCAGGTCAGGTGGTCTGGTATTCCCATCTCTTTCAGAATTTTCCACAGTTGATTGTGATCCACACAGTCAAAGGCTTTGGCATAGTCAATAAAGCAGAAATAGATGTTTTTCTGGAACTCTCTTGCTTTTTCCATGATATGTAAAGCTAAATAATAACTTTGGGGGTTTAAAAAAATGTCTAAAGACCTATAGAGAAAAAAATACACCAAAAAAAAAATTTATATATATCTATACAGACCAGAATTGGGTTAATGCTGTAATCAGTTGTATCAGATGATCTAGGACCCCTGAGAAATGGCTGCTCCTCACCCTCTTTTTGATTTTTGGCTCTTCTCATAGGCCTCTTGTTCTTAAGGGTTTTAAAATTTTTTGATGGTTTTTTTAATTTAATTTTTTGAATAAGTGATTTGTAATGCTTATAACATTAAAAATAGTAAACATATATTAAGAAGCATCATTCCTACTCGTTTCTCATGTTTTCAATTTTGCCCCATCTCCATCTCTTACCAGTAACCACCATATATATCAATAATTTCTTGTATGTATTTCCAGAGTTTCTTTTTCCACATGGTTGTTTTGAAAAGTAAGTCATAATTTTAAGAGCCTGTCACACACTAAGAGGTCACTAAATTTAGTTCCCTTCTCTCCATAACCTTCTTAGGACCTTAAGACCCATAAAGAATAATTGTCCATAATTTGCTACTGAATATCACATTTTTTGCTTTATATCTATAACATAAATTGGAACCATAAAACCATGTTTCATGCATTTCATATTCTTAATAAAAAGTTCATGTAGCTTCCCTAGCCTTGGCCTAGAACTAATTGAAAAGGCAAAGTATTTTTTAAAGATGTGAATATGATTAAGAGAACCTTGCATGTTTTCTGGAAAGTGATTCTGGTGTTTCACAATATGATATCATAAAACTAGAAAGGTTAGTTGTGCCTATTTTTTCCAAGATGCAAATTGTTTATTATTTCAAGTATTATAAAATGTAAGATTAGATTTTTTTCTTTTTATGGAAGAGAAGGAAAGAGTGGCTTTATTACTTTCAGGCAAAGAGAAAACACAATAGGCTAATCCCCCAAGAACTGTGCCCCACTCTCTGGAGATTAGTTTTGCTTTTTTTGATTGAGATGTAATTTACATATTACTTACTAGTTTCAGGTGTGCAGCATAATGATTTGATACATGTATATATTGCAAGTGATCACTGTAATAATCTGACATCCATTACTATACATAGTTAAAAATTTTTTTTCTTGTGCTAAGAACTTTTAAAATCTACTCTTAGCAACTTTCAAAACTGTAGTACAGTATTATTAACTACAGACACCAAGCTGTACATTACATTCTTCTGCCTTATTTCTCTTATGAAAATAAGATGTACCTTTTGACCACTTTCACCCATTTCATCCATTGCCCACCCTTTGCTTGGCAATCACCAATCTGTTCTCTTCGTAAGTTTGGTGGGTTTTTTGAGGTGGGTGGGGTTGTTTTTCTTTTTAAGAGTCTATATATAAATGAAATCATAAAGTATTTGCTTTTCTCTGACTTAATTTCCCTTAGCACAAACCTTCAGGGTCAATCCATATTGTCACAAAATAGCAAATGACATCTTTTACAGCTGAATAGTATTCCATTGTATATGTATACCACATTTTCTTTCTGTTCAGCCATCACTGGACACTTAGGTTGATTCCATCTCTTAGCTGTTGTGACTAATGCTGCAATGAACATGAGGTGCGGATATCTTTCCAAGTTTGTGTTTTTGTTTTCTTAAATACCCCAAAGTGGAATTGTTGGGTCATATGGTGGTTCTGTTTTTTATTATTTGAGGAATGGCCATACTCTTTTTGCATAGTGGCTATACCACTCTTCATTCCCAGTGGTTCACTTTTTTCCACATCCTCATCAATGCTTGTTATTGCTTAGCTTTTTAGTAATAGCCATTCTGTCCATAGTGAGGTGATATTGTGGTTTTGATTTGTGTTTCCCTGAAGATTAGAGATACTGAGCACCTTTTCATGTATATGTTGACCATCTGTGTATCTTCTTTGGAAAAATGTCTATTCAGAACTTTTGCCCATTTTTTAATTGGATTGTTTGGGGTTTTTTTTAATGGAAATTGTATGAGTTCTCTATATCTTTTGAAAATAACTCCTTAACATATTTATGATTCGCAGATATTTTCTCCCAATCGGTTAGTTGCCTTTTCATTGTGTTGATGATTTCCTTTGCTGTCAGAAGCTTTTTAATTTGATATAGTCCCACTTGTTTATTTTTACTTTTGTTAACTTTACTTTTTGTATCCAAAAAATTATTTTTAAATCATTACTAAGACTGATGTCAAGGAGCTTGCTATTTGTTTTCTTCTGGGTGTTCAAGTCTTTAATCCATTTTGAATTAATTTTTGTGTATGGTGGTCCAGTTTCATTCATTGACATGTGTTGTCCAATTTTTCCAACATCATTTATTGAAAAGACTGTTCTTTCCTTATTGTGTATTCTTGGCTCTTTTATCAGAAATTAATTGACCATATATGCAGTACTCTTGCCTGGAAAATCCCATGGGCGGAGGAGCCTGCTAGGCTGCAGTCCATGGGGTCGCTAAGAGTCGGATACGACTGAGCGACTTCACTTTTACTTCTCACTTTCATGCATTGGAGAAGGAAATGGCAACCCACTCCAGTGTTCTTGCCTGGAGAATCTCAGGGACGGGGGAGCCTCGTGGGCTACCGTCTATGGGGTCGCACAGAGTCGGACACGACTGAAGCGACTTAGCAGCAGCAGCAGCATGTGTTTATTTTTGGACTCTCATGTTGTTTGATTACTATAGCTTTGTAATATAGTTTGAAATCAAGGAGCATGAATGATACCTCCAGCCTTGTCCTTTTTTCTCAAGATTGCTTTGGCTGTTTGGATCTTTTCTTGTTCCATATAAATTTTAGGATTTGTCCTATTTCTGTGAAAAATGCTGTTGGAATTTTGATAACAGTGCAAAGAATCTGTAGATTGCTTTGGATAGTACAGATATTTTAACAATATTGATTTTTCCAGTCTTTAAGAATGGAATATCTTTCCATTTATTTGTCTTCAGTTTTTTCCTACTAATGCCTTATTTTCTTATTGCAAATCATGAGATTATAGGACAGTTTTGTGGAGTTTCAAAGAACTCATTTCTGAACATAGTCTTCCCTCTAACGTAGGCTTCCATAGTTTTTTCAGGGCTGAGGAAGTTGATCTCTTATTGTAATGTTTAGGAAATCTAAGCTGTGTTTTCTGTTTCATTATTCTATACTTAATAGCAAGCTAATTTAAATTTTTTCCTGGTTAATTTTAGTTCATATTTAGAAAAGAGAATGGAAATTTTCAAAATTATTCACCTTCAGTTTGATTTGTTTTGAGAAAATAGCAGTTTGTTACTTTAATCCAAAAAAGAAAGGTTATGCTTTTCACTTGATGAATGAGCATCATTATACTATGAATTCCAATTAATAGTTCTTTATGTACATCAAGTTTGAGTGAGCTCCGGAAGTTGGTGATGGACAGGGAGGCCTGGCGTGCTGCAATTCATGGGGTCGCAAAGAGTTGGACACAACTGAGCAACTGAACTGAACTGATGTACATCAAGATTAATGTAAATTCTATATTCACCTTCAGTTTGATTTGTTTTGAGAAAATAGCAGTTTGTTACTTTAATCCAAAAAAGAAAGGTTATGCTTTTCACTTGATGAATGAGCATCATTATACTATGAATTCCAATTAATAGTTCTTTATGTACATCAAGTTTGAGTGAGCTCCGGAAGTTGGTGATGGACAGGGAGGCCTGGCGTGCTGCAATTCATGGGGTCGCAAAGAGTTGGACACAACTGAGCAACTGAACTGAACTGATGTACATCAAGATTAAGTGTAAATTCTGCAGTTTTAAATTGTTTCCCAGTTATTGCATCCATTATTGTAAAGTATATATGTACACAATACTGTTCTCTTTTCTAGCTATTTCTAGTTCATAAGATTAAAGTGACATAAGAGTAGTGATCATTTTCCCCTCAGTCTAATTAGGATGAAAGTTCAAGATGTCCTTTGCTTAATCAAATGTAACTTCTGAAGAAGTAATATTTTCTATATTGTAATGTCATTAAAACAAAGGAATAGAATTGAGGTAATTATTATTTTTGATTTCATTTTAACTTTTTGAGTGAACTTTGGCTTTAAGCCTTTTCTTACCTAATTTGTGAGTTTTCCATGAGGTTCATTAAATAATAGGCACAGTATATCCAGATGTCATAATAAATCTTTGCGATGTTGATAATCTGTGGTGAATATTAATGCTCTGAGAATGTGTGCTCTGTACCAGTCAGTTCCTTCCTAATCAGGCATGTTCTCCTTTATTTTCCTTTATTTACTGAAACCATTTTCTCCTCTATTTCCCTGGCTAGTCTTTTACTGGGAAAGTTGTCTGTTCCTTAGATAATGGGAATAAAAAGTTATTCTTTAATCATTAAATTTACCTTTTATTTATCTAAAAGTTGACATCACCCACAGTTTACAGCAGTCACTGGTAAAGTCAGTTAGGATCTAAATTAGCTTGTCTCGTTGCCATTAGCCATTCTTGAATTTAGAAGACAACATCCTTTTAAGGTAGTCTCAGTGTTTGGAAAAACAAATGAGATTATTTGCAAAATGTCTGTAGTGTGGAGTTTATATTTTGTCATTTCTTCTATTGATCAAAGGAAAGCTTGGAAATTGAAATCCCAGCTTGCTATACCTATTTTTCACTGGGTTACAAATAAACTGGTGGTCCAGTAATGGGAGAAGGTAAACTTAGAATAAAAGGAAGATAGATTGATAGATACAGATCTGGTTAAAGAAGTGAATTACTAATTAGTTCTCTACCTTACCTAGTGATGCTTAATTTCACAACTACTGCCTCTCTGAAAGTAGCAAGGTATATTGAAATTACAGGAGCCTTGACCACCTTTTTGTTCTTTTTTTTAAATTATAACTTTCTGACATACACGTATTTATACACACACACATATATGCATGTATATATTGGATTGATCATAAAGTTCATTTGAATTTTCCATGAAAAGTTACTGAAAAATCTGACTCAGATAATCACGATGGTGTGATCACCAACCTAGAGCCAGATGTCCTGGAATGCGAAGTCAAGTGGGCCTTAGGAAGCATCACTATGAACAAAGCTAGTGGAGGTGATGGAATTCCAGTAGAGCTATTTCAAATCCTGAAAGATGATGCTGTGAAAGTGCGGCACTCAGTATGCCAGCAAATTTGGAAAACTCAGCAGTGGTCCCAGGACTGGAAAAGATCAGTTTTCATTCCAATCCCAAAGAAAGGCAATGTAAAAGAATGCTCAAACTACCACACAATTGCACTTATCTCACACGCTAGCAAAGAAATGCTCAAAATTCTCCAGGCTTCAACAGTACATGAACATGAATTTCCAGATGTTCAAGCTGGATTAGAAAATGTAGAGGAATCAGAGATCAAATTGCCAATATTCGCTGGATCATCGAAAAAGCAAGCGAGTTCTAGAAAAACATCCATTTCTGCTTTATTGACTATGCCAAAGCCTTTGACTATGTAGATCACAACAAACTGTGGAAAATTCTGAAAGAGATGGGAATACCAGACCACCTGACCTGCCTCTTGAGAAATCTGTATGCATGTCAAGAAGCAACAGTTAGAACTGGACATGGAGCAACAGACTGGTTCCAAATCAGGAAAGGAGTATGTCAAGGCTGTATATTGTCATCCTGCTTATTTAACTTATATGCAGAGTACATTATGAGAAACACTGGGCTGGAAGAAGCACAAGCTGGAATCAAGATTGCTGGGAGAAATATCAATCACCTCAGATATGCAGATGACACCATCCTTATGGCAGAAAGTGAAGAGGAACTAAAGAGCCTCTTGATGAAAGTGAAAGAGGAGAGTGAAAAAGTTGACTTAAAGCTCAACATTCAGAAAACGAAGATCATGGCATCTGGTCCCATCACTTCATGGGAAATAGATGGGGAAACAGTGGAAACAGTGTCAGACTTTATTTTGGGGGGCTCCAAAATCACTGCAGATGGTGACTGCAGCCATGAAATTAAGACTTACTCCTTGAAAGAAAAGTTATGACCATCCTAGATGGAGTATTAAAAAGCAGACATTACTTTGCCATCAAAAATCCATCTAGTCAAGGCTATAGTTTTTCCAGTAGTCATGTATGGATGTAACAGTTGTACTATAAAGAATGCTGTGTTGAAGAATTGATGCTTTTGAACTGTGGTGTTGGAGAAGACTCTTGAGAGTCCCTTGGAGAGCAAAGAGATCATATCAGTCCATCCTAAAGGAAATCAGTCCTGAATAGTCATTGGAAGTACTGAAACTGAAGCTCTAATACTTCAGCCACCTGATGTGAAGAACTGACTCATTGGAAAAGACCCTAATGCTGGGAAAGATTAAAGGCAGAAGGAGAAGGGGATGACAGAGGGTGAGATGGTTGGATGGCATCACCAACTCAATGGACATGCATTTGAGTAAACTCTGGGAGTTGGTGATGGACAGAGAGGCCTGGCATGCTGCAGTCCATGAGGTTGCAAAGAGTCAGACCCGACTGAGCAACTGAACTGAAATGAAAAATCTAAACGAATTTTTTTGCCAACCCAATATGTCATATACATNCTATAAAGAATGCTGTGTTGAAGAATTGATGCTTTTGAACTGTGGTGTTGGAGAAGACTCTTGAGAGTCCCTTGGAGAGCAAAGCGATCATATCAGTCCATCCTAAAGGAAATCAGTCCTGAATAGTCATTGGAAGTACTGAAACTGAAGCTCTAATACTTCAGCCACCTGATGTGAAGAACTGACTCATTGGAAAAGACCCTAATGCTGGGAAAGATTAAAGGCAGAAGGAGAAGGGGATGACAGAGGGTGAGATGGTTGGATGGCATCACCAACTCAATGGACATGCATTTGAGTAAACTCTGGGAGTTGGTGATGGACAGAGAGGCCTGGCATGCTGCAGTCCATGAGGTTGCAAAGAGTCAGACCCGACTGAGCAACTGAACTGAAATGAAAAATCTAAACGAATTTTTTTGCCAACCCAATATGTCATATACATATACATGTATAGTATAAAGAATAATACATTGAACAACAATAGATATATCACTGTTTTAATAAATGAAATACAAAACACCAGATCCCCCTCCCTGGTTAATTCTTCTTTGTAACTGTCATTATCCAGAACGTGGTGTTATTGTGTATTTACCTAAACAGTATGTTATATTAGTTGAAGTCTTTTAAAACTTTGCAGTGTCAAAACTGCATATATTTTTGCAGCTTGCTTTTGTCATTCATTATTTTTATGATATTTATCTATGGTAATACGTACAGTATGTGTTTATTTCCTGTCCTTGCTGTTCAGTGTTCTGTTGTATGAATATATCAAATTTGTTTATGTGTTTTACTGTTAATGGGTATTTAGATTACACATTGTTTTTACTCTGTTATAAATAAAGCTGCAATGAATATTGTACATCTATGTGAGCTTCTCTAGAATATATAACTAAAAATGGAACTGTTAGATCTTATGAATCTTCAGCATTGCCAGATGTTGCCAAATTGTTTTCCAAAGTTGCTGTACAATTTAGAACCTCATATGAAAGTCCAGAGTTCTCATTGTTCTACATGGTCACCATCACCTTTAAAATTTTGCCAATCTTGTTGACAGTCCTCATTGCTATTTTAATTTGTATTTCCCTGATTACTAGTGAAATTGAACTTCCTTTTTTTTTACATATATAACTTATAATAGCTAAATAACTTATTATTTAGATTTCTTCTGTGAAGTGCTTGTGTATATACACAGTATATTCTGGTAAATATATTCTGGTATGATTTCTTAATCAGTTTTATGCATTACAGATAAAATCTAACTTTGGTATTTCATTGTTTTAATGGTGTCCTTTGATGAGCAGAAGTTTAAAATTTTAATATATATTGTTTTTCTTTGTTTTTTTTTAATTGTTTAAGAAATCTCTACTCAAAGATTGCAAATAATATTCTCCCCCTTTGTTTTCTGTAGACAGTTATAAAGTTTTGCTTCTCAGATTTGGATTTTTTTTATCTATAGAGTTTAGTTTTAGATCTGGAATGAGGAGGTGATATCATTTTAAAACTACGTAGATGTCTAGCTAGCACCGTTTATGACTAGTCCATCCTTTCTCCACTGATTTGTGATGCCACCTCTGTCTTACAATATCTACTTTTCACTTGTGCAACTTATTTTGCTATTCTTCTCTGCGGTCCATTTTCTATCCTTGTCTTGATTCCTTTGTTTTCTGTAGACAGTTATAAAGTTTTGCTTCTCAGATTTGGATTTTTTTTATCTATAGAGTTTAGTTTTAGATCTGGAATGAGGAGGTGATATCATTTTAAAACTACGTAGATGTCTAGCTAGCACCGTTTATGACTAGTCCATCCTTTCTCCACTGATTTGTGATGCCACCTCTGTCTTACAATATCTACTTTTCACTTGTGCAACTTATTTTGCTATTATTCTCTGCGGTCCATTTTCTATCCTTGTCTTGATCTTCTTGCCATTGACCTAATTCTGATAGGTCTTTATATCTGATAGGGCGAGTGAGTGAGTTTTCAAGGCAGAATAAAAGTAAAGGCAGACAAAGCTATGCAGTGTAGTAGGGCAGAAAATTTGAAATCAGAAGACTTAATTCCAGAAGTGTAGTCACTTACCAACATGGATGAGCCTGATCANAAGCTTTGGTGGTCTCTAGTCTGCTGTTCAGTGACTGCTTTTTCAAATTCAGTAATCAAAAGTCATCTGAAATAAAGCTGTCCCACTTCCTAATTCTTCTGTTTATATGAATGCAAGACCATCTTGAGTCCTGTTGAAGAGACCCATTAGATTTATTTAAAACTTGGTCATTTTTATAGAAGGAGTCATTTCTGTAGGGGCTGTTTTGTCTGACTTGATTTCTCCCTTTGAACAACTGAATCCTTTCCTATGTACCAGTATATATTGTGATTTTATTGTGCTTAAAATCCATGGAGTGATGGACTCATCCACTGTTAGAGATGATATGCCTATGTGTTTATGCAGACCAAGAGGGAAAGAGAAACACAGATGCTTTCTATAGCTTATGTTTGCATAGTATTTTTTGTAATTACTCAGTGAAACAACAAACAAGAACACACCTATTTGGTTGCACTTGGAATGGATCTTCCTTTGAAAAGGATGGCTACCTTCCCAAAGAGCATAGAGATTCTTAACAGATAGTATCAAGGAAATAAATAAATGCATTCTCTCTCTCTTTTCTTTTTTTTTTTTTTTCAAATATTCCTTATTGGAAATGGAGGAAAACAGAGATAAGAGCAAAACTTCTCTGTGTATATCTTTTTAAAACCCTTTTTATTTTGTATTGAGTATAGCTGATTAACAATGTTGTGATGGTTTCAGGTGGACTGTGGAGGGACTCAGCCATACCATATACAGGTATCCATTCTTCCCTTGGACTGCAAGGAGATCAAACCAGTCGATCCTAATGGAAATCAGTCCTGAATATTCACTGGAAGGACTGTTGCTGAAGCTGAAGCTCCAATACTTTGGCCACCTGATGCAAAGAGCCGACTCATTGGAAAAGACCCTGATGCTAGGAAAGTTTGAGGGCAGGAGGAGAAGGAGATGACAGAGGATGAGATGGTTGGATGGCATCACTGACTTAGTAGACATGAATTAGAGCAAACTCTGGGAGATAGTGAAGGACAGAGGAGCCTGGTGTGTTGCTGTTTATGGAGGTGCAAAGAGATGGACACAACTTAGTGACTGAACAAGAGCACTCTCCCCCACACTCCCCTCCCATCCAGGCTGCCAAATAACACTGAGCAGAATTCCCTGTGTTTCTATGTATATATTTATGTTATTTTAATTTTTGAAATATATGAAAGCATTATTCATTCAAAACCTATATAAAAATGGTACAAAAATTTAAAGGAAGGTGGTATGCAATCACTCAGTTTTAGTTTGTTTAGATTTTTGAAAGGAAACCCAATTTTAAAATATGGGTTTCTGAAAATTCCTATGGGATTTTTCTAATGTGTTAGCTCTTTATTAAAGTAATTATGCCATTGGTATTTGCACTATCTGTGTTTCTATGTATATATTTATGTTATTTTAATTTTTGAAATATATGAAAGCATTATTCATTCAAAACCTTTATAAAAATGGTACAAAAATTTAAAGGAAGGTGGTATGCAATCACTCAATTCTAGTTTGTTTAGATTTTTGAAAGGAAACCCAATTTTTAAATATGAGTTTCTGAAAATTCCTATGGGATTTTTCTAATGTGTTAGCTCTTTATTAAAGTAATTATTCCCATTGGTATTTGCACTACTCTATTAAGAAGCCCAGTTTCAGATAAGCAACATGGTTAGGCAGAGGAAAATCAGAAAACGTAACCAATAAACTTAGAGCATAACAAGTGTACCAATTTCTGGCACCGTGTTTCCTAAAGAAAGACTTTTAATATATATGTTTTATTATCACACATGCCAAGTCTCACACATGATGGAATTTTCAAATAGACACATATATTCTTAAAGATAAACTTCCATGGGTGGTAGAGTGAAATACTGAGACATAAAGTCTTATCCTGGCTCCAAACTGTATAAATTAAAGGAATATTGATCTTAAAACACTAGTACAGTAAATAATTGAAGCTTTAGCCTGTACTGCCTCTGGCATTGTTCAAAGTTTTGTCTTCATAACGCTCTCCACATATGCAGTTAAAGAGTCAAACCCATTAGCTCTTTATAGAGATCAACTTTGTCAACTTAGTTTTCTTTAAGCACAGATCTCTTTCTCAAGTCTGATTACTTGCTCTGACATAGTTATGACAAAGTGCACCATATTATCTGAACACCCATATATAGTAGCTATAACACCTGCCTCCAAGATGAATGCAGGTGCAAAAGTGCCACAGTTCTCTTATTGCCTCTGATTTTTCTGTTATGCATGTTAGTCTGAAGTCAAAAACAGAGTAATCATTGGAGGAATGGCAGGACATGAATTCACTGCTATTAATTGCCTTACCACTAAAAATACCAACACTTCTCTCCTTTGAAAGACAAATCAAAAATAGTCTCCATTTTATAAAAGACTTCTTCAGAAGATGATATTTAAAAAAATCAGAACTTAGGCAATTACAATTCTGCAGAAGACATAGTTATAGCTTCTCATTGTGAAAATATTAGCAGATTTAATTTGGAATAACTTAGAGTGAAAATAATGGGAGTATATTGGTCAATAGAAGGCATGAGCAATGTTTCACATTATTTAGCACAAAACAAAAATAGTACTTTCGGTGATGGAGCTTTCTTGAGATGATCTTTTTTGGAATGAGTAGCAGGCTGGAGATAGAGGGCTGAAACAAGACACGGATTAAGGTGTCTGGCCCATAGCAACGTAGCACACGTTCATTGAATCAGAATCAGAATCAGGGTCTGGATCTGTCAATCATCTCCTTGTGATCTTGGATGTTAAACTAACACACAGCATTCTCAGCTACCATGGTGCATGCCTCCCAGAATAACATATCATAGTGAATACAAACATTTGAGTTGTTTAGAGGCAACATATTATCACAACTGTTTACTATCTGCTTTACTTAGAAATTGCTGTCTTATTTTGCCATATCAGAGGCCATATTGCAACAAGCCCAATGTTCAGTTATTTGCTTAAATTTACATTCTTGTGTGGAAAAACATTAAAATAATTGATAGTATTCCAACATTATGTAGATAGACAAAAAATAAATTGAATTCTGCAGTTTTCTCTTTGTCTCAACAGGATTCTCAAGCTGCAGGTAACATAGGGCTTCCAGGAGTCAGTTTAGCCCCGCTAGCACCTAAGCAGACAGAAGCAGGATGGGAGCGAGGATCTCTGCTGGGATCTAGCTATCCCTGGGATGGGGTCTCTGGATCTTACCCACACACACAAAGCTGAGCCCCTTCTCTTTATCCAACACCACCTCACAGTTTGCTTTGATTTTCATAGTTTCCCAGATCCTACCCATGGCTGCCATCCACAGCTCTTCTGAATCCCACTTTTTTCCTGAATCAGGCCCTGGTGCCAGGCCCTACTTCCTGTCAAATATCCTCCTAGCAAAATTCAGACTCTGTTCTCTTACTCACCCTCCCCGCTCTCCATCCATCCTTGCCCAGACACTGGGCAAAGATCTGACTTAGCCTAAACTAACCTAAGAGTGATACATCACTGCTTGTCTAACTACTCATTAATTGACCCAATAATCATCTCAAACTCACTCAAATTCAAAGGCCCTTGAGTCCTTCCATTGACAAAACTGAAGCAACCAGAAGAGAGCTTCCAGCCCCTTCCTGCATCTGCAACCATAGGTTCTACCTTCTCATCTAGGAACCTGCTATCCCTGCCTCCATCCAAAGCCAGGGCATCCACCTGAACCCCATCTCCTCTTTCCTCCTTGAGGGCATGGTTTTAGAAATTCTCTTCTGTGTCTCCTGCATCAGTACATTTTCTCTGTTTGTCTAGTAGCACTAAAATGCACTACTATTTCTCCCAAACTGAAAAATTAAGGATTTTCTTTGTCTACCTGTTGCCGGATAGCACCATACTACTCTGCTCTCCTAGGGCAAAATTCCTTGAGAGCACTATCTACACTGCCTCCATCTGCCCTCCGATTATCTCTCAATGTATTCCAATGTGTCTTTTATGCCCAAACCACTTTTATCTTGCTCACTTGTAACATCCACATTGCCAGTTTCTCAATCAACCCCCTCCTCAGCTGGTGGGCATTTGACATGGGTGTGTACCCCTCCTGGATACACTTGGCAACTCTCTAGTGGAAGAGTCATCTGTCATCTGGGATGAGAAAACCCAGGAACCCTTCTACATTCTTTCAAAATATATCCTTTGAGAGCACTATCTACACTGCCTCCATCTGCCCTCCGATTATCTCTCAATGTATTCCAATGTGTCTTTTATGCCCAAACCACTTTTATCTTGCTCACTTGTAACATCCACATTGCCAGTTTCTCAATCAACCCCCTCCTCAGCTGGTGGGCATTTGACATGGGTGTGTACCCCTCCTGGATACACTTGGCAACTCTCTAGTGGAAGAGTCATCTGTCATCTGGGATGAGAAAACCCAG
Source organism: Aepyceros melampus (assembly GCA_006408695.1). NCBI lineage: Eukaryota > Metazoa > Chordata > Mammalia > Artiodactyla > Bovidae > Aepyceros > Aepyceros melampus. Next base: position 7,313 of record SJXQ01007605.1, on the reverse strand, counting down.
GAACCCTTCTACATTCTTTCAAAATATATCCAGGCTTTGATTATTCTCTCCATTCCACTGCTCCTGCTGTTGATGCTGCTAAGTCACTTCAGTCATGTCTGACTCTGTGGGACCCCATAGATGGCAGCCCACCAGGCTCCTCTGTCCCTGGGATTCTCCAGGCAGAATACTGGAGTGGGTTGCCATTTCCTTCTCTACCCCATTCCGCTGCTGACATCCAACTTGAGGCATCATCACCTCTCTCTTGGATTTTTGTGATGACCTCCTCAAAGGGTCATACCATCCTGCTACATTACAATCTTTTTTCAACATCAGCTTAAGCAATTCCTCTGAAATGAAGTCAGATGATGTCTCTATTCAAAATCTTCTGTGGTTTCCAGTCTTACTCAATGTAAAACCAGAGGCTTTAAAGTCATTTGCAAGTGCCTACAGGATGTAATTGCCAATTCTACCACCTAAGACACCCCCGACATCTCTGCTGCTCCAGCATATGAACTGCATAGCTTTTCTCAAACATATTGCCAGCAGAAATCCTCTCCCTTTATAGTGCCCCTTTCTTCTGATAGCTTACTTCCACCTCCAGTTTTCTGTGGGTTTATCTGCTTGGAGAAACCCACAAACATGCAGAACCCAAGCTTCAAGTGAGTCTCTAGGTGTGATTCAAGCCACTAGTTTCTGTGGTGTAGCAGGGGATGGAATGGTGCTCAGTGGGCCAATCTGGTTAATATGCCATAGGAGTGGAAAATCAACTAGAGGTTAGTGGAGAGAAAATGTGGAAATTAGTCACAATGTAGTCTACATCAATGCAAGAAAATATAGAGGCTGCCTTTGGGCACAAAAATCAATAAAGTAGCATATTTACATTAAAATCAATAACATTAATTACACATGATAATTTGAATAGTATTGTACGTAAATCTTACATGAATCACATGAACAGAATACTAGATCCTTTATACAATATATATGCTGCCTCACCATTTACCAAAGTGAAATATAAAATTTCCATTTAAAAATATCACACAATTTTAAGAACTTTTTTCTGGTGAGATCTTTTAATGTGGTTACTTCTGGGTGTGAAAAAAAAGATTCCTAATGACTAACTCCATGGTACATGCCCAGCGAGAAAGAAATTCCAAGAACTTGGTGTCTCTATTCATAAGACTATTCTTTTTTTTTTTTTTTTCAATTTTAAGAACTTTTTTCTGGTGAGATCTTTTAATGTGGTTACTTCTGGGTGTGAAAAAAAAGATTCCTAATGACTAACTCCATGGTACATGCCCAGCGAGAAAGAAATTCCAAGAACTTGGTGTCTCTATTCATAAGACTATTCTTTTTTTTTTTTTTTACAAAATATATAAATAATAATTGGAGGTTAATTACTTTACAATATTGTATTGGTTTTGCTATACATCAACATTTTTGATTCTGCTTTAAATGAAGAGATTTCGGTTGTTCAAAATAAAGCACAATAAGACTATATTAAATGAAAGTGGGCAATATAAATTAGCCTTTTCTTCACGGCAAGCTTAATAGTTCAATAATTCTAGGATCCAACAGTAATATCGAAGTCCTGACTCTGCTATGAAGTCCTTACTTTCTGCTATGGCTGCATTTCTTCCCCACCATCACACAGGTCCTTTCAGATTCCAGTCCATCACTGATGGAACTGCCAACCCAGCTCAGAAATGCTTTACTACTGGATTATTCCCAGGATTTTCACTGCACTTTCCTTGGTAAGTGGGCAATATAAATTAGCCTTTTCTTCACGGCAAGCTTAATAGTTCAATAATTCTAGGATCCAACAGTAATATCGAAGTCCTGACTCTGCTATGAAGTCCTTACTTTCTGCTATGGCTGCATTTCTTCCCCACCATCACACAGGTCCTTTCAGATTCCAGTCCATCACTGATGGAACTGCCAACCCAGCTCAGAAATGCTTTACTACTGGATTATTCCCAGGATTTTCACTGCACTTTCCTTGGAAATCGGTTTGCTGCTCTGTTCAATATTTTCTATACATTCAAGACAAGCATCATTCACAATGCTCTATTTCAAATTTATTTCATGCATTCTTTTCCCTGGAACCAGCAGAAATAATTTAAGTAAAATTTCTCCATTATTTTCTATAAGATAGGATGGCAGCCCCTTTGGCTGTACTTTCACTCTAAAAGCTATTTTATTTTTCTAATATTTATAGTGTCTTAAACATAGTTGAATGAATACATGTTGATGTTAATAATGGGGAAATTGAAGAAACTTGCTTTGGTGGGTTCACTGAAACAAATAAATAAAAATGACAGATCCTCAGCTTAACAAGTAATGCTCCCAGGAGCTTTTG
>SJXQ01007604.1:80434-266683 GCA_006408695.1 Aepyceros melampus | reverse complement strand
GAAAACTGACTTGAGAAATAATATGAGACAGAAATTGAAAACAGAATTTAAATTAATTTCCTCTTAGCACTTGTATGATTCATTTTCTACCTACAAAGCCAGTGATTACCAATATAAAAGCAATTCTGCAAATTTTAAGCAAGATTATAATCAAATTGGGCTTGATCTTTCTGTTGTAATTAGGATATCCTAGAGTAATATTTTTCTATTTTTTATATATTAATAGCTGCTTGTGCAATAGTCTTGTAGTTTAGAAATTCGTCACTACCCACATAGAAATACAGGAGCTACAAACATTAGAAGACAGGTACTCAAGGATCAGGTCCTAATATGAATTTTTAAAGCCACAGGACAATTAGAATTGTGCAGCAATTAAGCTTCTTTATCTTTATTTTGGCAGGAGAGGAGAAATTGTGGGTGGCAGGAGTCTGGAAGTCTAGAAAAGATTAAAAGATGGTGTTTTCTCCTGTTAATCTCCCTACTCAGTAAGCACCAGCTGTCTTACGTAATGGAACTGAGTTTCCATGGCACCACTTCTGAATAGGAGTCACACTGCAGGGGCTTAGCTAAAACCCTACTCAGGAATGCTACGCTATACTGAATATTTCATTCAATCCTCATGTGAACACATAGGCTAAATGTTTATAAATTATTTTTAAAAAATCTCATAAACAAACTGCGTTTTTCAAAATCTGCTCCCAAGACAACCTGATTCAGACTAGATCAATGGTTCTTAAATTTTGGCTCTAGACCTCGCCCTAGACAATGAATTTTAAACTATTATGTTACACTAATATAGGTGTGATTTATAGTATTGTGCTTTGAGCAATATTGCCCTAAAAATTATTTAAGACATTTTGTTCTAAGAAAGAATCAGTTCCCAAGTGTGCTTCATTTTTACCAGCTCTTAGACTTGTCCCAAAATTGTAACCATTCAAGAAATGGATAAATGACCTGACCTATATTGATACATCTCTCCCACAGGGAATAAACACTATTTTTAAAAAGGTAATTCTTACTTTTTCACCTTAAACTCAGTATAGGAGTTCACCTTATTAATTTCAGTAAATTAAAATCATAATATTTATAATTACCTTTACATTTAATTATAGAATAATTATAGTTTCTATAATAATAATATTTAGAAGAAATACTAACCATCTGTAAAAGCAAGGGAAAATTTATGTATATATTTTGCACTGATATCAATGTTTAAATGGAATTGTAACTCTGATTAAGTCATCTAAATTATCTGATCCCTAGTTTGTTAAGGCAAAATGAGATATTTAAATATTATTTATGAAAAACTCACATCTTTATTTTTTTGTTTTTCAAATATATCTCTCAAAGTAAATACTTAACAATTCACTTTGTTTATTGATTGTTTCACATTATTTAAAAAAAAACTTGGACCAAGGACTCTCAACTCTGGCTTCCCGTTAGAATTACAGGAGGAATTCTCCTTTTTAAATTGAGTTATGATTATATACGATATTATATTAGTTTCAGGTGTACAATATTGTGATTCAATATTTTTATACATTATAAAATGATCACCACAATAAGTCCACATACCATCCATCAGCATTACAGAGTTGTTACAATATTATTGACTATAGCCTTTCTGTGTACATAACATCCCCATTACTTATTTTATAGCTGCAAGTTTGGACCTGAATCCCCTTCACCTATTTTGTCTGTCCCCACTCCACTCTGCTCAGTCAAAAGTTATGATTATATACGATATTGTATTAGTTTCAGGTGTACAATATTGTGATTCAATATTTTTATACATTGTAAAATGATCACCACAATAAGTCCACGTACCATCCATAGCATTACAGAGTTGTTACAATATTATTGACTATAGCCTTTCTGTGTACATAACATCCCCATTACTTATTTTATAGCTGCAAGTTTGGACCTGAATCCCCTTCACCTATTTTGTCTGTCCCCACTCCACTCTGCTCAGTCAACCTCCAATTTGTTCTCTGTATCTGTGAGTCTGTTTCTGTTTTGTTTGTTCATTTGCTTGTTTTCTTTAGATTCCACATGTAAATAAGGAATTTTAAAAATATATCTCACTTTCGGTCTCACAGCAAATCAATTGAGTCAGAATCCCTAGAGATGAGATTGATGTCTCATATTTCTTTTAAAATTGTCTAGGTAATTCCAGTGAACAGCTTGAATAGAGAATTATTGGCATGGATTATTGGCAAGGAAGCTGTTACTTCTAAGATTGAAACTTACTCTCCACTAAACTTTGCTTACATTTCTATTCTAGCTGATGTGGTTTTCAGGTTATTTTTTCCTTCAGTTGCATAAATGTTTCTTTTCTCTCTATTTTCTGGAAATAGACACAAATAAAAAGAAAACAACTAAATATAGACCTATGACAAAATTTTCAAACATCTGCTCTGAGAGCATAAAAAAAAAAAACTAGAATAAAACTGTCATTTTTTTTCCCTGAAAGTCATTTTTTCATCTTTTATACTTTTTCTTTATTCTGAGATAAGCATTTGTTTTACTATTTTGGTGTTAAAATATTTTCTTGAAGAAAATAATGGTGAAATTAGGTAATTGATATCTTTCTGGCTTAATTTGCAAACTACATTTTGGTAACCCTATGCCTGTTTTCATTTAGCTTGTGAAATGTTCTGGTTAGTGAAAGTTTGGGAAGCATGGACTTAACTCAGCAGATAGCCAACTCTTCTTAGACCTGCAGAACTTAGGGAAGTGGCTGTTTACCAACAATTACAGTTGTGTTTCAGTTCTAAAAACAACTAACCATATTAATGAGAGTGACTAAATATGAACTGTACATATATATATATTGTTTTTATATGTTGTATATATATACTTACATATTGGACCTGATTTTCCACTTCATAGCATATTGCCCCTACTGTATAGCACAGGGGACTCTGCTCTGTATTATGTAACAAACTAAGTGAGAAAATAATTTGAAAAAGAATATATATATATGTATATGTATAGTTGAATCACTTCTATGCATCTGAAACTATTACAACATTGTTAATCAGCTATACTCCTATATACAGTAAACAGCTAAATAAATAATATAATGGCAGTAAAAGTAGAAAATATTGTTCATCATATACTATATATAGCAAGATTATATTCATTATTATTATAGCATAAATGTATTAATTGTTCTACATTTGATGAATTTAGGATATTTTCAAATTTTGGCTACTACAATGAAAATTTTAATCAACATTTTACTATACATTATTGCACATATGCAAATATTTCTATAAGCTACATTTGAAAAATATCTTGAGAAATACTATCATTCTCAAAAAAGTAAAAATTATTTTTCACTCACAAGAACTTATTAAATTTCTTATTCCCTCACATCCTCACACTAGATATTACCATTACCTATCATTTCTAATAAGAGAAAATTATACCTCTAGAAAAATTCAACTCTGTGTAATTTATGTATTTGAGCATTTCCTTTGATGAACTTCATGTTTATAAACTTTTGCCATATTCTGATTATTTTTCTAATTTGGATTATTTTTCTCTATTGTTCTGATGAGAAAATGGACATTTGAGACATTCAGTGTTTGCCCTAATATTACACACACAGCTCAGATATTGCAAAGGTTACATCTAAGCTCAATAGTTGGACTGTATCACCTGAATTCTTACCACTTTCCTGTTACCACTGATGCTGCTGTGCTGAAAAGGCCAAAGCTCAACAGTGGGGCTAAAACAAAGTACCCAGTCAAGGAAATAAAGATTAGATTTCAGAACTTGTTCTTGAAGAAAGCACTGGTCAGAAATCTAGATAAGAAGTAGCCAAAGTAAAGACAATCTCGTGTAAAAATTCTTGGATGACTGTGTTATATAAAAGTCAGCAGGAATAAGAAAATAAATACATGGGAATCTAGGCTTGAGTTCTGGTGAGTTTCCATAGAGTTTGTTTTAATTCTTGCTTATGGAAGACACAAAACTCCATGCAACCCAGCAGGACGTGTAACTCTGTTGTAGAGACAAGGCCTATCATCACATCCAGGCACAGATGGTCCCTGCCAAACGGTCCTAACCTGAGGATTTGCTCTTCTCATGGTGGGGCTACTGTCACTTCTTTGGTATGTTACTCACCTAATAAATCCAGGGGTCATTTCCCTGCGGGCAATTTTATCAAAGGTTTTACAATAAGACTGCTGCTGTGTGGTTGGGTCTGTGTGTTTCAAAGAAAGAGATAAAAGGATTTTACATTTGCGTTTTATCTCTATCTTATACTTGGTGACATCCAAGCCAAGTGATTTAAACTTTAGTGATTGAAGCTTCACTCAGGGGCACGAAAGAGAGTTAGTAGGAAACAAATTCAAGAGCAAACTGGCTCCAGAAGTGGGTCTGGCAGGCTGTACCTTGTAGACCCTAATTTAAACTGAAAGGGCAAAAAATAAACGGAGCAAAGGAAGAGTCAGTCTTTCTGCCGGGAAGGGAGCCTAAATAAAACATTTGAGAAAAAGATGTTTCACTAGCCTCTAAATTATGCATATTTTCTTTAGATGTGTTTTTCTTTTTCATCTTATTATGTTTTTGTCTTTATTACCTTGAAAATTAATACCTATTTACATAGATGATAATATTAAGCTTAACAGAATGCATATATACTTTAATAAAACAGTTTTGGGGAATTCCCTGGTGATCCAGTGCTCAGTACTCTGTGCTTTCACTACCAAAGACCTAGGTTCAATCGATCCCTGGTCAGGGAACTGAAATCCCACAAGCTGAGGTGCAGTCAAAACATAAATTAATTAAAAATAATTTTAATGTTTTTTATTCTAAACAATGCAAATATATCAGAACATTAATACTTTCATATGAGTTGTAACTTATTCTGAATCCATTACTATTGCAATGAATGATTAAGTTCAATCTCACAAACTACAATTTCAAAGCAAATTTTATTGTCATTTAAATTGTTTTTTTTGTTGTTGTTTAACAACTTAATTTTTCTTGAGTTAGTCACCTGTTTACCTTTTTTTCTTCAATTGGTGTTTTTTTTTCATCTCTTATGTTTATTCTGATGTTATTTTTCTTCTTCCTTAAGTATATTTTTAATAATTTTATAAAGATATTTACTCTATTTTAGTGAACCATTGACTTCCCTGGTGGCTCAGATGGTAAAGCGTCTGCCTACAACGCAGGAGACCCTGGTTCAATATCTGGGTCTGGAAGATCTCCTGGAGAAGGAAATGGCAACCCACTCCAGTATTCTTGCCTGACAACCCCATGGATGGAGGAGCCTGGGAGGCTACAATGCATGGTGTTGCAAAGAGTCAGACATGACTGAGTGAATTCACTTTCACTTACTTTTGCTTTTGGTTTTTGAGAGAATGAGGAGAAATACTTTATCAGCTTCCCTAATTGATTCTCACACTTTCTTTTCTAATTTGTAGTTTTTCCTTTAAAAAATAATTGTACTGCATTTGACCAATCTCATAAAATACTGTGATCAAGGATTCAAACCACATAAACTGTTTGCATTAACAATCATTCAGTGATATTGTGAGTGTGGGAATTTCCACAAACTTAAAATGTTGTTCAATGTGTCTCCCTTGTGGAAAATAGGCAGTTTGTTTTATTCAACTGGTTAAAACTAAAGCAATTTTTGTAAGTCTATTAAGGGAACCCTCATTCCTGCATTTAAACTTTCCATCTAACCCAGACAGATAATCCAGGATATCCTTAAAGTCAACTGATTAAGGGCTTTAATACATCTGCAGAATCTCTTCTCAGCAACACCTATATTAGTGTTTGAATAACTGGAAACTTTAGGTCAACCAAACTGACTCATCTTATAAGCTATCACAATTATAATCCTCCATTACTGCTTTCACCATCCTTTTCTAACTCTTTTCTTTTCTTTTGTTTTCCTCTTCTCGTCTTTTTCTCTCTTCCTTCATTCTTCCCATGGAGTATTTAATTGTATACAAATATTTCTGTTTCTCCTCCTTTCTAGAGGCGTGGTGCATTTCACTTCCTGGCCAAGTTCCTTTGGATTCTGTGCCCAGTTCTGGCCAAGAAAATATGAGTGTCACTGATGAGAAATCAGCTGGCCATAATATGATGGACACAAACTGTGCCTTAAACAAGTTACAGTCAAGATGGGAAAATAACCTATAAGCCCATGAATTATTGACCAATAAGTCTAATTAATTTATAATAAGCTCCCAAGTTCAGAGCCCAAATATAGGTGCAGCTTAGCTGGGCTATGGAATGATAGCTAATAAAACAGGATGGAGGCAGGGAAGCATGGGCATTGTGAAATGCACCTGGTTTCAATACCTTGTGTCAATTTCCCCCAGTTTTAAGTGTGTTCATTTTTTCATGCATTCTGTATACCTAATTTGTTCTATATACTATTCTAAGATCCCCACTTTTGTAGAGATTGTGAAATAAAATTATAAATGTAAAATTACATGTTGTGATAAGTATCAAAGAACAAATGGCTGAGAAGGTGAAAACATTTTCAACCTATTTTAGTTGAGAAGTTCACAGAAGGCCTTTTGAAGAGATGGCATGGAAACCACAACCTGAGCTAGAGATGAAGTCTGCTGTGTGAAAAGATAAAGAGAGAGAACAAATTGAAGTGCCATAAACTGGGAAAACTGTGGTATCTGAAGAGACATTGTTACCAAAACATAGGAAGACGGATAGACTGGTAACAGACAGGTGGAGGTTTCAGTTATGCTACATTTACTTACAAATGAGTCGGCCACAATAGCCAAGGTCAAGACTTTCATTTTTAATTAATTAATTTATTTATTTATTTTGTTTTATTTATTGATTTGAGCTGCAATGGGTTTTTATTGTGGTGCACCAGCTTTCTTTAGTTGCAGCAGGTAGGAGCTATTCTCTAGTTGCTTGCACAGGTTTCTCATTGTGGTGGGTCCTCTTGCGCAGCTCTCGGCTACCTGGGCTCAGTAGTTGTGGTGTACAGGCCCAGCTTCCCCACGACATGTGGAATCCTTCTGGATCAGAGATCAAACTCGTGTCCCTCACATTGGCAGGTGGACACCTCTGGATCACCAGGGAAGTCCAAGACACTTATTTTTAAGTGCAAAAGGAATCTGTGTTACTCAATGTAAGGTGAAAACATTTTATCTTAATTTTACCTCTGAACCTCAATTTCCACGTATTTAAAATAAAAATACTTGCCCCAAATTAGTATAAAAATTAAAACAAGGCTTGTAAAAATCTTAGCAGTCTTGGATTGTTTAAAAAATAAACCAACAAACAAAAACTCAGTACCAAGATATCATCATTTTCCTTAGTAAACATGATCATTTTTTATAATTCTAGGATAACTTAAATGAGAATGTTGACCTAGTTTGTGTGAAAAATCCTGGGAGCTTTTTTTGTTGTTGTTTCATGGCAGTAAGTTTGGTAGTTAGGTGTTATCTCAGGCTACAGCCAATTTAAGAAAGAAAAGTTTCTACAAATGCTTTAACAGTGAACTGTTGCCATATTTCAACCACTTTTTTTCCAGTCACTTTGGCACTACACATAAGACATTGAACCAAGAAGCTGACTCATCCGTGTCCTTTATCTCAACTGGCATTCAGTGATTTACAAGATCCAGAAGGCTTCACATTATGGTTTGTAAAGCAAGTTACCTACAGTTTATGAGTGACTGAGGCTCATTGATCCAAGATGTGAAAGATATAAAAGGATATAGAATGAAAGCTGTATTCTAAATTACTTTGGACAACAGAAAAAAGGATGAAAAAGAAAAGTATTATGGAAACATGTGACCATTAAAAATTTTTAAAAACATTGTGCTGCTGCTAAGTCACTTCAGTCGTGTCCGACTCAGTGCAACCCCATAGACGGCAGCCCACGAGGCTACCCCTTCTCAGGGATTCTCCAGGCAAGAACACTGGAGTGGGTTGCCATTTCCTTCTCCAATGCATCAAAGTGAAAGTGAAACTGAAGTCGCTCAGTCGTGTTTGACCCTCAGCGACCCCATGGACTGCAGCCTTCCAGGCTCCTCCGTCCATGGGATTTTCCAGGCAAGAGTACTGGAGTGGGGTGCCATTGCCTTCTCCGAAAGACATTGTGGTTTGTGGAAAAATATTAGAGAATGAAAGCAGGCATACTTGTGAATTCTCTGTTTCTCAGTGTTCATATCTTATTGTGCTTTACCACTATATCTCCATAGAATACCATTATTATTTTTCAATTATACTTTGCTGCAAATCCACTGTGGAATTTGGCAGCTGATATTTAAACCCTCTTAGCCCTAGTTTCATTATATATAAAATGAGAAATTTGGATGAGATAATCTCTAATGTCATAAAAATTAGGTCTCTCATTTCCTTTTGTCCCAGAGAGATATGTTATGCTGCAGTTTAATTTGCAAAGCAATTTGACAGCCAATTTTCTTTGATGATATCTTATTGTTGGGGGACTTGAAGATGATAATCTTAAGTCATGCCTACAGAAACCAAAATTCTCCTTGATATAACACAAAGGTATCTTCTCCTCGTCCTCTTCTTCTTCCTTCTCCTTTCTTCTTGGCTTTTCTTCTTCCTCTATTTTTCCTTCATTGTAATCATTAGCACTTACAAAGCTCTAACAAAAATATTTCAATGGAGTGAGTTGAAAAAAATTCCATTGCATAGACAAAACACTAGCATTAAACCATCCTTTGATCTAAAACTAATAGCAGGACACACTTTGCTGTCTTTAATATTCGTAGACAAGTCTAATCTGGGTTTACTGAGACTCAAGAAATACCTGACTGGTCTACCCAAAATCAACTTCCATCAGTCCTACTTTCCTCACTATTCACAATTCAGATCAAACGTAACTTCCTACTAAAAGCCTTTTATCACACCCTCAATATAATCTTATTAGATGTCCCTTTAGGAGACTTCACTAAAAAAGGTAACCATCACATATACCTTAATCATCACTAATATAATTTGAAGCACAGAGTAGTTATCAGTTGATATCTGAATGTGCAGATGTTTTACAAAAGGAAATGACTGAATGAAAATACCTTAAATGTTACATAGCACAATACTGCAAGTATCACTTTACTTAATAAATGAAATGAAAATGGGTATTAATCAGAAAAAAATCTTTTTAGATTGTGGAGCTCTAGATTTAGAAACATATAAATGAGAAATAACCCACTCTTTTTCTCTAAGTGAAAGTGAAAGTTGCTTAGTCGTGTCCAACTATTTGCAACCCTATGGACTGTAGCCCCCACAGGCTCCTCTGTCTATGGAATTCTCCAGGCAAGAATACTGGAGTGGGTTGCCATTTCTTTCTCCAGGGAATCTTCCTGACCCAGGGATCAAAGCTGAGTCTTGCACATTGCAGGCATATTCTTTATCATTTGAACCACTAGGGAAGACTTTTTCTTTAGATATCCAAATACCTGTTTTTCTGAGTGTGGCCCTTTCTGGGGTCTTCTTGGCTATATAGATAGCAGTGTTCTTAATAACCAGTTCGAAACATTGTGAGACTTATATCTGACTTATAGGTATCTACGAATTTCATGCTGGAAATAGTTTTTCACCTGTTTACTCTATGGTTACTACTTATGAGTGCTAGAACAGCCTCAAAGAATCTCAAGTTTTCTAAAGATGAGTATGGTTTTAGGTCAGAGCCACATAAAAACACAAATAAATGTTACTTTCACATTACCTTTAAAAGTACCTTCAACCAGCCCATTGGAAAAAAGCATTCTTAGATGGTTTCCAAATTCCTCTTTTTTCCCTTTTTGTTGCTTATTCTTTTATATTTTTCTGTCTGCTTTTTAAGAGTTCTGTTGAAGTATAATTGATAAACAAGGAACTGCACATATTTATGGAGAAGGCAATGGCACCCCACTCCAGTACTCTTGCCTGGAAAATCCCATGGACGGAGGAGCCTGGTGGGCTGCAGTCCATGGGGTTGCTAAGAGTCAGACATGACTGAGCGACTTCACTTTCTCTTTTCACTTTCATGCACTGAGAAGGAAATGGCAACCCACTCCAGTGTTCTTGCCTGGAGAATCCCAGGGACGAGGGAGCCTCGTGGGTTGTCGTCTATGGGGTCGCACAGAGTCGGACACGACTGAAGCGACTTAGCAGCAGCAGCAGCAGCACATATTTAATATGTATAATGAGATGAGTTTATGGATATGTACACAAACAGTTCCAGCACTAAAATCAAGAGAATAGACATTCCAACACTTCCTAAAGTTTCCTTGCATCCTTTGATTTTTTTGTGTGTGTTAAAAATACTAACATGAGATCTACCCTCTTAATAAATTTTGCAGGGCAGTGCTTAGTCTCTCAGTCACATCAGACTCTTTGTGACCCCATGGCCTACCAGTCTCCTCTGTCCCTGAAGTTCTCCAGGCAAGAATGCTGGAGTTAGTTGCATTGCCTTCTCCAGGGAAAAAACAATCCCCAATTCAGGGATTGAACCCAGGTCTCCTGCATTGCAGTTAGATTCTTTATTGTCTGAGCCACCAGGGAAGCCCAAGAATACTGGAATGGGTAGCCTATCCTTTCTCCAGGGGAACTTCCCAACTCAGAAATCGAACCAGGGTCTCCTGCATTGTAGGTGGATTCTTTACCAGCTGACCTATCTGGGAAGCGCATCTGTAGCACAGCATTCTATTGTAGGCTATAGACTCATGTTGGACAGCAGATCTCCAGAATGTAACCGTCCTGTGTAACTGAAACTTTATACCATTGAATAGCAACTCACCATCTCCCCCACCCTCCAGCCCCTGAAAACCACTATTGCATTCCTCTTCTTCTATTCAAATCCATCATGGTGAACACTAAAACCAGATGACCTTCCTTTCACCAGGATCTACCTGCACTAGAAAGTAATAGTATTTGATGATTTTTTAAATTGGAGTGAACTTGCTTTACAGCTGTGTGTCAGTTTCTGGTGTATAACGTAGTGAATCAGCTATGTGTATACAAACATCCCCTCCCTCTTGGATCTCCTTCCAATCCCACTCCCCCCATCCTGTTCACTAGGTCACCACAGAACACCAAGCTGAACTTCCTGTGGACACTTTTTTTCAATTATACCAAGTTCTTATCACTCTCCTATAAAGTAGGGACAACAGTACTTATCCTGTTCGGGATAAACCAGATGTGATCATGTTTGTATGAAACACTGAGGGGGAGGAACTGGATACAGCCCTGTCACACTGATGAGACTGAACCACCTTACAGATTTTTCTGCTCAAATAGGTTTCTGAAAACTTTAAATTGCAGAGTTCAGGTGAGTAAACACAATTTCCACAGCCTCTTATCCTGCAATCAAGTGTGGGTAGTTGTATATGAGCCTTGATTCATGACATTTCCTCTTTGGCTACAAAAGAGAGTGGGGGCTTCTGTCATCCAGGGTCTCCTGCATGCTTAGGGATGGACAATTAATGTTTCACAACTCCATATTGGTTTTGACTGTTGGCTCCCAAAGTCTTTGGGGAATGTCTCGCCTGAAAGATGCTATACAAATTTAAGGTTGAAATCCACATTCTTCTCTTCTGCCTGTTAAAGCCTGTAGAGTCTGTGGTCGCATCAGATTACCTGCCCTCCAGGGAAGGTAAATAGCTATCCGGATGTGCCCATGTTCATGCAGAATGTGTATTTTCTAGTTGCTAATTCATGCTCACTGTAGCTGAAAGGATCCCTGCCCTAGACAGCTTCCTTTGCTCCGAGGCCCTCAGGCTGAGAAGCCAGCCTAACATTTTGTTTTCTTTGTCTACACAAAATGAAAGCTTGCTAACTTAGATCAGACTGTGACCACTCTATTTCTGAAAGAATCTATTCATTACTCCCTGAGCCAGTGTTAATGTGGGAATTTCCCAGGAGGTAGAGCAAAAAGAAGCACTGATTCTTTTCTTTTCCTCTGCAGCCTTGGATCCGGCACTTACTAGGATGTGACTGTGGTGAAGTCACTGAACTTTCAAGGGCCCTCATTTCCTCCTCATCATTTTTAGATAGGAGCAAAATCATCCATTGAACAAATGTGGCCCAGTTGAAAACATTTTTTGTAATTTACCAAAGCATAGAAATGTGAAGTATGGTTTTGCCTACCAGAATTTCTAAAACAACAAAACTTGTATGTACCTAAAGATTAAACAAGCAGATTTGAGTAAAAAAGGGTTCTTGAGTAAACATTAAATGGACTCTGATTTTTTTTTTTTTACGTTCTAAATCTTTGAAGGTACTCGTCTAGTTACACTAGGCACATAGTATGAGTCATGTTCATTACTAGATTTCCTATTTTAATTCTTTTCCCCCTCCAACCCATTCTTATTATTTTCTTTTATTTATATTGCATGAAAGAGAAAGTGAAAGTCACTTAGTCATGTCCGGCTCTTTGTGACCCCATGGACCATACAGTCCATGGAATTCTCCAGGCTCGAATACTGGAGTGGGTGGCCTTTCCCTTCTCCAAAGGATCTTCCCAACCAAGGGATCAAACCCAAGTCTCCCACTCTGCCGGCAGATTCTTTACCAGCTGAGCCACAAAGAAAGCCCAAGAATACTGGAGTAGGTAGCCTATCCCTTCTCCAGCAGATCTTCCCGACCCAGGAATTAAACTGGGGTCTCCTGCATTGCAGGCGGTTTACCAACTGAGCTATCAGGGAGGCCCCAAAGGTCAGCCCACTGCATTGGCTAGGAAATAACTTATAATAACAATTAGATGCTATTCTTTTGGTTGCAAATGGACAAAGATTTCAACAAGTTAGAGTGTTCAATGTTGCCCACAAAATACATACTCTCAAACAGGGCTGATACCTGGTCAGGGACAGATCCTGCATGCTGCATATGGAGCAGATAACAACAACAGAAACAAACAAATGAACAAAAACTGAGAAGTTGTCCAGAAGCCCACGATGTATATCTGTGGTAGTCTCATTATTAACCAAAATATTTATACCTGGTATCTCTAGTTGATAATATAGGTGATTTTACCATTTGGTGGTTCTTGTTTCCTCTTCATATACTGGGAGAGCTTTCTTGCGTAATTTTTCTCTAATGATCATATATAATCACATAATTGAAAAGCAAATGATCTACATTGATGATGCATTTTACCTGAGGGTAACATAACCAGTCAAGATGGTGAGATAGAAAGACAGTGTGAAAGGGCAGTCCCTGAACTGAATGATATCCGGAGTGATAATTGATGGTGTCATGGGGACCTGTGGAGACCAGTGATATGGGTGTTGACAGTATGTTTAGAATGACTGTACCAATAAGATGTGTTAATGAGCTAGGATTTGAGGATGGAACTCTTATGCCTCAAGTTTAAAAAGTTTGCTCTCTATAAAATCTGCCATAGATCACAAAACACTGTCTTGATATCCCTAAAACCCTTCTCTCATGGGCTATATTTGGTTTCTTATCACCTGACAAAGAA
Organism: Aepyceros melampus; assembly: GCA_006408695.1. NCBI lineage: Eukaryota > Metazoa > Chordata > Mammalia > Artiodactyla > Bovidae > Aepyceros > Aepyceros melampus. The sequence goes on along the minus strand of SJXQ01007604.1, from coordinate 253,246 downwards.
TGATTTTGACCTCGATGGTAGATGTTTTGCCAACTCTGAGCACTGCAGGAAACAGCCAGGACTCTTCCTCCAAGGTGAGTTTTATGACAGAAAATCACATGGCCTAAGAAGAAATATTACCTGTTTTGTATATGCACATATCCATTTTGCCCAAACCTCACAACCCACTTGGAGCTGCAAGGATGCCCTGGAAGAAGGTCTGACTAACCGGCTGCTTTAACTCCTAGGGAAAGTTTCTCACTTTATTTACGGCAAGCACCTGGTTTCTGTCTGGATTCATGCTGCATTTTCCATTCCTGTGTGGGAGAAACTAGTGCTGTGTGTGGCAGCACGGAGGCTGAGTTACTAGGAAGTATTTGGTTTCAGGTCCATTCGCAACCCTTCATCCCAACATGGGAAACCTGCATGGTGATGATGCTAACATTTAGGTGTTCTGCTCTTGCTCCAGGATTTGTGAGGTTGTGAGAGGTTTAGTTAGCTGGGCTGCTTGTGTGAAGAAAAGAGAAAATTCATAAGTTGATTTTCCTATTCCTTAGAAACATGGTAACAAGAATATAGCTTTATGTCCCATGTGAAATGGAAATCACCCATCCTACTATGTCTAAGGTAACATAGGACAGACCAATACAGCAGGTATTCTAGTATTATTTTTTTGTATAGAGCTTCAAAATTCTGCTGTTCAAATTTGGGTTCTTGGAGTTTCAAAATAACTTTCAAGTTCACCATACCTATCTTTATCTTTCTGATGTTCTTACTTAAGTAAATTAGTGAATATATTAAAATTCTTCTGAAAGGACTGTTTTAAAGAGTAAATGAATGTATCTTTCTTGGCTTGTGATTATAGTTTCATTAGAATTCTCTTTATTTGTTCCTGGAGAATTTTCTCCTGATCACCATATGAACCTGAAGCTTGCTTGTTTAGAAAGGACCATGATTCTTAATGCTGTTCTTGTTTTTAATCAAAAACAAATGACACGTAGCGTATGTGACTTCTTCCATGCTTTATCTTATTTACTGTTTCTTTCTTCCTGTTAGATTAGAACTTCTTTGAGAATAGGGATATTTTTCTATTTTAATCCTGGTACATAGTGAACATAGAATAAATATATCTCTAATAAGTGGATAAAATGCTTTTGAATGTAATGTGATAAATATAATGTATGTAAATAGAAAGTGCTCCAGGAACCCAAGGGAGGAATAATTAACTAGGTGTAAAAGAGTCAGAACTTTCTTGAGTATCATTTTGGGCTCTGTTTTAACTCTAAGACTCAGCCACTTTGTGATGACAAAGGAAGTGCCCTCCTTTCCCAAGGACTCACAGGAAGAAACACAGCAAGTGGAGGACTTGGTAGAACATTCCAGATCAACACGGTCCTGCTATTTTCAGTTTCCAGGAAGCAGCATGAGCTCACCTTCTGATTGGAAAAAGTGGCCTCAACAAGAAGAGAGGGGCTGCTATTCCAGATAAGCCTGGGGAAAAGTCTGTGAATGGAGCTAAAGAGTAATATGGAAAATAAAAAACAAATGGAAAAGTAGACAGGAAGAGAGAGAGTAGAAAATGGCATTTATCTTGTTATTAGAATGTAAAATTTGAATTATGCACACACACATCCACACAAGCTTATACCAACAAGGTCAAAAAGATGGAAATTCCCTTGAACAATTCACTCTGAAAGGCCCATGGAATGCAGTTTGCTGAGTGGAAATATGTTAGGGAATCTTACTTTGAGAAATTCACCTATAAGAGGATTCCACTTTGAAGTTTATAACAGTATTGTTGACTATAATCACCACATAAAAAGGAATGATAATTATATATGTGATGTGACAGAGGTGTTAGCTAATGCTACAGTGGGTGTTATATATCATATTACAATACATAAACATTTCAAAACAACACATTGCACACTTTGCACTTACACAGTGTTGTAAATTATATATCAGTTTTTTTAAAAGAAAATATTCTACATGATACTTTGAAGGGAAGTTTCCCTAATAATATTGACTGGCTGTGAAAGTTTAGACAAGTCACTTAGACTAAACCCCAGCACAAAGGCCTGTGAGAAAAAATAGAAAGGAGATAGCAGATATCAATGTTACATTCTTTAAGACACTATAAAAATCAAGCTATTATTGTTTTCCAAACTGAGTGCCATACAAAGGAAGCATAATAGAGGGTAGATGTAAGTGGACAAAACGTGGTTTTTAATATTGCACTTATGAGAAGGTGACTCAGAAAAACAAATTTGATTACACCAACTATTAGAGGATTAAGCCAGAATTGACCCATGTATCCTGCAGAACTAGTTGCTTCAGAAATCATTAACAAATGGAAACATGCAATATATGATAGAGGTCAAGTTCTGTCATAAGCAAACTGCATTTAAGCAGGGACTGTACAAATGGCTGCATATTCTTTGTTATTTCCTTCAGAGTTGATTGTCGTAAATCTGGTCAGGAAGCTTTTTGAAATCTTTCCAAAGTGTGTTGCTTTAATGCCTTGTGTTGGAGATACTTAGCTGCTCTTGATTTCCTGTTGATTTTGGCAATCACTCTTTTGTTCATTAATTAATTTACTAATCCAACAAATAATTTATGAGTACTGTAGTTATTATTTTGGTTTCAGGTTGCAAAGATGAATATGCAAATATCTTTGCCCCCATTATGTGCCCAATGTAATGAGAGGATCGGCATAGTAATAAATGATTAGATTTTATTGTAAGATAAAAACAATATTGTTGACAACTTTGTCAGTGATATGTAAAAAGCAATTTGAACAAAGGAATAAATTTTTTAGGTAGTTGAATGTAAAATGTGAAAGTTAGATTTCAGGATCTTGGATGATAGGAAAGGGTGAATTGAGTGTCAGGAAATGTTGAAAAACTATCACCATGATCTTCCTCTGTTAGTCCTGAAATTCTCAGAAAAAATAATGAACTAGTGAAAAACGAAGACTGATTTTTGGTGGACAGTGGTGAAGGGCCCACTGTTTGTATCTCTTATGACTTGAAACTCAACTAAGGTAGAAGGCAAGGAGGTCAGAACCCTAAAGCTGAGAGAAGCATGAAAAAATGTGAACTTCATGAGAAGTCCTTTCTACTGCAGCAGAAGCTGAAACTCAAGTGTGGGCCATTGTCGCCAGATCTTGAAGCATTAGAAGGGCTCACAGGCATCATTGTAGTACAATGTGGTGGAGAATATTCAGAATATGAGGACACACAGGAGAGATTACCTAAGACTAATTTCTCACCTTATCAGGGACACATTTTTATTAGTCTTTTTTTTTTTTTACTTTTTAATTTGAAATGTAGTTGATTTATAATATTATATCAGTTTCAGGTTTATATAGAATAGTTAATGTTTTTGTTGGCATATTCCCTTTAAACTTATTACTAAATCATGGCTCTATCTCCCTGTGCTGAACAATATATCCCTGTTACTTATCTATTTCATACATAGTAGTCTGTATGTCTTTTTTAATTTTTATTTTTAATTGGAGGATAATTGCTTTACAGTGTTGTATTGGCTTCTGTCATACAACAATGTGAACCAGCTATAAGGACACAGGTATCCCTACCTCTTAAACCTCCCTTCCACCCCCATCCCCATCCCATCCTTCTAGGTCATCATAGAGTACTGAGCTGAGCTCCCTGTGTTATAAAGTATCTTCCCACTAGCTATCTATTTTACACATGGTAGTGTATATATGGGGCTTCCCTGGTAGCCCAGCAGTAAAGAATCCATCTGCAATGCAGGAGATGTGGGTTTGATCCTTGGGCCAGGAAGATTCCCTGGAGGAGGGCATGACAACTCACTACAGTATTCTTGCCTGGAGAATCCCATGGACAGAGATGCTGGGTGAGCTACTGTCCACATGGTCACAAAGAGCTGGACACAAATGAAGTGACTGAGCACACACTCCAGCAGTGTGTATATGTCCAGGGACACATCTTATATATCCATCTTATGTGTGTTAACCATTCACAAAACAGTTCTAGTTTAAATTTGTTTCTCAATAAAAATTGCTATGTTTTGTCATAAAACAAAATAATTAGGATACTTCTAAATATGTCAATACAAGTGCTCCTGGGGCAGTGAGTAACATGTTATCTAAGACCATTAGCTGATCTTTTATAAGAATACCATCTTGAGGAGTGTTTAAAGAAGGGGACTGGAAGAAAAGAAGAAAGGACACCAAGAGAAATGCATAAAAGACCTTTGAAAGAAACAATATGTCTCACTCTACAGTAAATAAAGAAATAAAGGTACCAGGGGAAGATCTGATGATATATCCAATTCTCCTAGTTTTGGACTTTCCACTAATAAGTATCAAGAGAATTCTAGGGAGAATAGGGAACCTTTATATTGGCAATGTAACATTATTTTTCCAGTTGCCAAAGTCAATGAAACTACTTTGTTACAAGATAATTCCAGGAAGGTCATGATTATCTTCTCACTTTGAAAATTTTCCTTCGTGTGTGTGTGTGTGTGTGTGGAAGAAAGAAGGTACACAGGTGTGTGAAAACTGTGCTTCTGGTATTTTTGATCTACACAGGGAGCACTCTTCTATTTTACTTTGATTTTCCTGCTGTGTCCTAATCCTTAATCCCATTTCCTTATAAAAGAGGAAATGTATAATATTATACAATGCATGCATGCTCAATGGTGTCCTACTCTTTGCTACCCCATTTACTGTAGCCTGCCAGGATCCTCTGTCCATGGAATTTTCTGGGCAAGAATACTGGAGTGGGTTGCCATTTCCTACACCAGGGGATCTTCCCAAACAAGGGATCAAGCCTGCATCTCTGACATCTCCTGCATTGGCAGGTGGATTCTTTACCACTAGCGCCAACTGGGAAGACCATATATTATTATATGAGTCACTTATTATATCATTCATATTGTTATATACACAATATATTATATATGGATATATATAAACATATACAATAATTTTTGTATTTTATTTCTATATAGTTTTTTATATTTCTGCATAGTAGTGTGATATACAATTCTCACTTACTTTCCACCCAGAATTATGTTTTTAGATTTATTACTTTACATACATCTGGTTTGCTTCTAAATTCTCAAAATATAACTAATACCATGGTCAATATGCCTGTCCATTTCCCTTGAAAGACTTTAAGCTTTGATTTAGGAGTTTAATACCGTGCTTCAGGGTTTATGAATATTGATTTACACTAAATGTTGTGAGATTGATTACCAATTTGGTTGCCTCATTTACACTGCTACCAGCAGTGCAAAGAGATTCCTTGTCTTCTTAAATCCCTGTTGATATGTGGTGGTAGCCAGCATCTCAATGTTTGCCCTTTGGTTGTGGGAACATGACATTTTACTGCTGTATCCCTTCCTTCCCAACACAGAAGCCAGATTTTAGTGGATACTCATAAATGTATATCGAATACCATGAACAATTGAACAACACACATTTGATTGAAAGGTAAAACACTTCCATCTGAAATAAATACTTCTGTGGTTTTTTAAATATGATTTTAGTAAGCTTAAAGGATTTCAATACACAAGAAAGTTACATCTTTCTGAGCCAGCTCTTTGGAGCTCTCTGGCAGACGAGTTGAGTTTAGTGGAGGTCAATTGCTGTTCGGATCCAATATTTTATATGCTGTTGACTTTAACAGCTTAACATTTTTGCTAGGGTTTTTTTTCCCCTGATACATGAAATAATTATGATTTAGTGCCATATTTATGGCAGTGAAAATTTTGCGTATGTAGTAGACATACTTTTTTGGTTGTCTTCCTAATCCATGCCCCACTTTTCTAAGAACTGACTGTTCCTCTACTCACAGAAGGGTTGTTGTCTATAAAAAGTGGCTACTACCAATTGGACCAGGTGTGGACACAAAATTTAAGCAATGTATTTTCGTGATTTGGATATTAAAAGGTAGTTTCTAGCCAAAGGGAAGTCCCATAATTCCCCCAATCTCAATAGCTGATATAGACTAACAGAAGAGAAAGAGTATTGAAGTTTAACTTGGCCTGTGAGTTCCATGAGGAACTCTTTCAGTCTTCTTCCCATCAGAAAAGAAGAAAAGAAGTCTTCTTCCACTTCTGAGCATATGCAGCCATATCAATATGGCAAGAGCAAGTGTTTCTGCTGCATAGAGCTGCCCAGAGAATAAATGTTGTGTTTTTTTTCTTATGATGCTAACTTAGCATATCTGTGTTCTCAACTGTTGCCCTCCTATCCATGCTAAATATTAAAAAGTCATCCTTTCAACATTGTAAAAGGTCACAAACCAGTTAATTTAGACAATAGTCTAAGGATTCTCCACAAGGAGAGGCATTTAATGGTTGTGTGTAAACTTGGGAAGCCTGGGTGAAAAAAATTTTAGCTCAGAGTTTCCTCAGTATAAACTAATTAGATTTTACCCTAGGAGTATAGAATCTAGACATACTAGTTTTAATTAGTCTCCAAAAGCAGTGTGACTTGGGTGTAAGACAAATTAAGGAGCTATACGATGTCCAAGTTCACCAGAGAACATGGAAAATATAAAAGTAGTTTTTAGAAATGGAACCTATACATATATATATATATGGGCTTCTCTGGTGACTTAGTAAAGAATCTGCCTGCTATGTAGGAAACCTGGGCTCATTTCTTGGCTTGGGAAGATCCCCTAGAGAATGAAACGGTAACCCACTCCAGTATTCCTGCCTGGAAAATCCCATGCATGAGGAGTCTGGTGGGTTACAGTCCATGGGGTCTCAAAGAGTTGGACATGACTGAGTGACTAACACTTGTTCATATGTGTGTGTGTGTGTGTGTGTGTGTGTATAATGGCAGATGTCTTGGCTAGTTGTCAGGAGTCCTAGAAAGAGAAAAACTGGAAGATCAGGGAAAAGGAGATCTGAAGGAGAGGCATTTGGTAGTAGTCACATATATGGAAATATTTGTATCACAAGTTAATGCCACCAGAGATCAAGGACTGTTTAACAGAAATAACCTAGCAAATGTAATGCCTGAACCTGCTGATGACTAAAACTGCCATTCTCTGTCACTGGCCACCCTAGTGCCAGCACAATGGACATAGGCAAGGAGGGGCTATTTGGAAATAGATAGCGGTTGTGCATGTGGCCCCAAATATGAGTTCCCATTCACAGAAGACTGATTTAACTGTTGTCCCTGGAAAGTGTCCAGCCAGTCAGAAGCAAAGACCAATGCAGAATCTCTAATACTGCATCACTCCCTCAAGAAATCAGCCCCAAACACGAGGGCAAGTTGACTCCATTGGGGTTCTTCCTCCCTGGAGGAGCAATGACTCATTTCCATTGACTGGGATTGGTAGCATGTTACCTTTAACACCCTTAGTTTATTTTTGCTACCCCAGAACCTCAACTGACATTATTTCAGGGTTAGCAAGGTATTTAAACCACCAACATTGGATCCTACATACTACTATAACAGACCACAGAACCCATTCTGTAACAAAAGGAGAGGTAATGAGTACTTAACAATGGAATTCAGTGTTCCTACCATCTACTGCACTGCCTGTAAGTCTTTGGCCTGAGAGAATGGTGGAATGACTTTGAAGGTACAGATGAGCACCAGCAATACAGCTTTGTGAGGAAAGAGAGCCATCCTCCTGGATTAATATGAACATTAACTTTCCATGATACTGTGCCCCCACCATATGCAATGCATAGGTCTAGGAACCAAGATGTAGAAGTAGGAATGGACGCATTTATCATGATTCCAATTATTTAAGTAATAACTTGTGCTTTCTATACCCACAAATGGGAGCTCTCTAGAGTTTCTGGGCTTAGGGGTCCTGGTTCTTAAAGGAAAAATGTACTAGGTAAAACAGCAATGTGTAAGTGTTAGTTGCTCAGGCATATCTGACTCTTTGCAACTCCATTAACTATAGCTTGCCAGGCTTCTCTATCCATTGAATTCTCCAGGCAAGAGTACTGGAGTGGGTAGACATTTCTTTCTCTGGGGAATCTTTCTGAACTTTCTGACCTTTTTGATCTTTCTGATCAAACTCTGGTCTCCTGCATTACAGACAGATTCTTTACTGTCTGAACCACCAACAGCAAAAGTCCTATTTAAATTTAAGCTATAGCTTCTGCTTGAGTCTTGGAGACTCCTTATCTTTAGTGAATAGCGTACAAGAAGTCACCATTCTTGCAAGGAGGAATGTGTTTGTCAAAGAAATAATCCATGCCAGTGTCTCTTGTCATATCCTTGGCCAATTTTTATTACAAGTGAAGGAGCGCAGTAGCTGCAGCTTGAGAATAGCGTGGTGACCAGAGGCTCATATCCTTCAGGGTAAGATCCTGTGTCACACCACCAGGTAAGCCATCTGGATATTAGAGACACTAGCTGAGGAGAAGATGTATCTAGGGTTGATGAGAGAAGGCTATAATAAGTATCATGATGCCAGCTTCAGTGGTTCAAGGAAGTCCACTGGGAGTCTACTGTACTTGGCCCTGCTCAACTTGTTTTTATATGTTTCCTCTGTCAAGAGGCCAGCCAGTCTCCTGGAGGAGCTACTCTGGGACTTACCTGAAGAGGTGGATCGAGAGGCCGCAGAGAGTACACTGTCGTGTTCTCGTCCACATTTCCCAGACCAAGCCTGCAGAATTAAAAGACATATTCCCCAGACGCTGGGAGTGCAGCTGAATGACAGCCCTAACCTGTGAATTCTCCCTGGAAGTTGCCTGGTTTAAAAAGAGCCTCTTTGGGACTTCCTGGCATCCAGAGCTTAAGATTCTGCACTTCCACTGCCCGGGGCATGGGTTTGATCCTGGTCAGGAAATTAGTGTCCTGAATGCTGCAGCCAAATAAGTCAATAAACATAAATAAAAAGAAGGATAAAATAAAACGAGCCACCTTCTCGAGACTGCATCTACTTCCCAGAGGAAACTTGCATATCATGATGGCTTAATGTAGGAATATCAAACACTGCTCTCTCACTCCGATGCAGGATTGGCAATAACAATTCCACCTTCAGAGCTCCTGTGGGCTTGGCTGAGGCCCAGTGTGGTTGCATCATTGCTCAACTTCTTCCTCTGTCCAGTTACGCTAGCTTCCCTCTCTTAGATCCAATCCTACGAGTACTCCCTAAAGAACTTCCTCCATAATAATCTCCATCTCAGGGTCTACTCTCCCAGAAACCAGATCTGCAAGAGTAGCAATTAAGTAATTAATACTTAAGTGCTTTAAAAAGTATTAATATCTCCAAACTGCAAGAGATTGCTTACTTTAAAATAACAATATCAAAATATCTGCTATTTTAAAATTCTGTATTCATAAGTTATGAGATTTTCCTGTATAGAACCATCTCCAAGGTTCTCTTAGCATTTGGCTACCTTTTAAAATCAATTGTTGATATCTTTTGTTATTGCAAAGAAAAGATGAGGAAAGAAATAAAACTTTATCAAAATGTGTGCTAATTTTACCCTTGGCATTATATTATCATATACAATCTCTAACAGTTGCATGAAATAGATATTCAAGTCAAATATTTCTTCATCATATTGATAGCACAGAGGTAGTTATATTGTGAAGGCAAAGAAGACTTTCAGGCTTGTAACTTACAAGGGCTCTTGCAAAGATTTTTCTAGGAACCATGGCACTATGTGCTTGGTGGTGTCTGTAAATTTTGCAAAGTGTTTCCTAAAATTAGTCTTCTAAAAGAAGGACTCACGATTTATGTAAGTTTCAGGCGCCACAAAACCTGGATTTGCCTTTGGTGCTATTCAATGCTTTGGATTTTTTCATATTGGCTCTATGCTCAGTCCAATTGGGCACTGGCTCCAAGTGAGAGCCAGCATTAGTTTTATGTCACTGATTTTTCCTGTAATGTGATCAAAGTTTTGGGTGAAAGCTTAGTTTCTTTCATTGAATTTGGATTGCTCTTCCTCTAGGACTTCCATTATTGTTTGAGGGCAGAAATGAGCTTCTCATTATCAAGATTTCTAGGTTTTCAGCCTAAAAATTTTCTAATCGCATCACCATGCTGGAGCAGGTTGATAGAATGTGAAGAAAATTGGCCTGCACACCAAAGAAACACTTCCAATAAGTTTTCCCTGACCTTAGGAGTGTGAGAGCAAGACTTGAAAGTGATTCTCTGAGCATCCGTCTTAGTGTAAGAAACCATAACTCTCAGCCAAGTGTCTCTTTCAACCTTGTTTACTCTTTAAAGTGTTTTTTTTTTCTGGCCCAACAATTCCCCCATCACTTATTAATAGGGCATGTAGTCATTTTTACTTAAAGGTGAAGGATTGTCTGTAATGGTAATGATTAAAGCTGATTTGAAATAAAGCAAATGAATTTGTATATGTTACCAAAATTGATAATAATTCACATCAATTCTTTCAAAACAGCTACATACTTTGGGACAAGCTTCCTGCTATTGAGCAGGATATTATGATGAATATAATGAAGAATATTGTTGAATATGTAAAATAAATTTTTTATTTTTAATTTCAGCTAAAATTAGCATTGGTCTTTGATTATCCATGTTTTGAATGCATGACAAAATTGTTGATCTGACAAAATTTCTCATTGTTTTATAAGTGTTCATTTTTAAAACATATGGTTTTTTTTTGTTTGTTTATGTATTAAGGTATGTCCGAGAATACTGGAATGAGTTGCCATTTTCTTCTCCAGGGGGATCTTCCTGACCCAGGGATTGAACCCCCATCTCCTGCATTGCAAGAAGACTCTTTACCACTGAGCCACCAGACAAGCCCAACTTATGTGCAACCCCATAGATGGCCTCCCCCCAGGCTCACCCGTCCCTGGGATTCTCCAGGCAAGAACACTAGAGTGGGTTGCCATTTCCTTCTCCAATGCATGAAAGTGAAAAGTGAAAGTGAAGTCATTCAGTCATGTCCGACTCTTCATGCCCCCATGGACTGCAGCCTACCAGGGTCCTCTGTCAATGGGATTTTCCAGGCAGGAGTGGTGGAGTGGGGTGCCATTGCCTTCTCCATAAAAGCATATTAACATGGTTTAAATAATTTGTTTAAATACTTTTCCTTTTTTTTTTTTGAGAGGAATTATGGGAGAATACTATCTCTGAGTCCTTAGTCATGAATCCTGTTCATCCCCAGAGCTTTTTCAATTTTCATTAGATGCCATGATCATCTTATATGGGGATTGGGCTTAATTCCACCATTTGTACCTGCTTCTTACGCTTTTAAGTGGCACTAGTGGTAAAAAACTCACTAGCGAATGCAGGAGAGGTAAGTGACCCAGGATGGATCCCTGGGTCAAGAAGAAGGGCATGGCAACTCACTCCAGTATTCTTGCCTAGAGAATCCCATGGACAGAGCAGCCTGGTGGGCTACAGTCCATAGGGTTGCACAGAGTCAGACACAACTGAAGCCCTTAGCACTTACACTTTTAAGTCATGTTAAACAATCCAGATCATGGTTTGCTGACATGGAATCTACTGAGGACTGGCCTAAGAACAGACACGAAGGTCTCAGAAAACCCCTCAAATGGAATCCCAAACCATACACAGCAGGGCATTTTTAAGTGCTTTTGAAACAGTTAATAATGTCCTATAAAATATTTTATGTTAATTCAGTACTTCAGCAATATGGAGATGACCCATTAACTATTTCTTCATGGGACCATAATGCTTTGGGGCTGGTTCCTAAATTTAGACATAGTTTATTGTTTCAGAGAAAAACAATCTTCTCCTAAGCATATTTTTGTTGAAATTCAAAAACTGATTATAATCACCATTTCCCACAGAAATAGCCGGCTTCAAAGGTTGTGACCCTGTGAGGTGGGTAGAAAAATGTCTCTCATCAGGGAATACATTTTTCACCACGAATTTATTCCTTTAATCCACTCTAATTCAGGGAGTCTTAGCTTTCTGTTTTCAGACTTTAGAAGGCCTAGTGTTTGTAGAAAGATGAATGTGGCAAAGGTTAGGGAAGCACACAACAAGAGTGAATCTCATTGGAAGGTGCATTTTCTGTCTTGAAGCAACATCATCTTTATTACACTCAGCACAGAGGCAGGCATTATTTTTAGACAGGGTCATTCTATGATCTTACCCTGCACTCAGATCCCAATAATATTTTAATGACAAGAAATCCAAACACTTATCAAGACAAAATAAACTACATGACGGAACAATGGAAAATGGATATTATACGAGAAAGTGAAAGTCCAGTATTCTCTTCTCAGTCAAATTAGAGAAAATCAGGTTAATTCAGTGAGATAAGCTGGTAGACTAAGACTAAATATTTTTAAGATATCCATTCTCCCCAACTTAATTTATAACTGTAATATAACCCCATTTAAAATTCCAGTAGGATGCTTTAGCTGAATAGATTCTAATTACTTTTAATTCAATAAAGGTAAAATAACATGGCACAATTGTTTCCCTGAAGTGGAAGCCTCCAAACTTATTCTTATAGTTTTTCTTTATTGAGTACTGTTTATAGGTGGCATCTCCTCTATAAATCTTTTGGTAATTTCTTTCAATGAAAGCAACTGTTCATTCCTTCTTTGATCCCATTATAAATTCATCTGTACCATTCTTTTAGGATGTACTAATTCCTACCATGGGCTTCCCTGCTGGCTCAGTGATAAAGAATCTGCCTGCAATGCAGGAAACACAGGTTTGATCCCTGGATCAGGAAGATCCTCTGGAGGAGGGCATGGCAATTCACTTCAATATTCTTGCCTGGAGAATCCCACAGACAAAGGAGCCTGAAGGGCTACAGTCCATGGGGTCGCAAAGAGTCAGTGACACACCTGAAGTGACTGAGCACACACAGTGCGCACACACACACACACACACACACACAATTCCTACAAAGGTTATATTTCTGTACGTTTTACCTCCCTAAAGAATACAATACTGTGTGCTCAGTGGTGGCAGACTCTTTGCGACCCCATGGAATGTAGCCTGCCAGGGAAGAATCCTGGAGTGGGTTACCATTTTTCCCCTTCAGAGCCTCTCCCTGACCCAGGATCAAATCCAGGCCTCCTGCATTATCAGGAAGATTCTTTGCCACTAGTGCCACCTGGGAAGCCCCCATCATGGCGATGTCTTTATCCTTAGTGTAGCCTTCCAATCCTAGTGGGCTGCTGTCTCCTGAGAGCACTGGATTTTCTTTAAGAATGTGCTTGTATTATTTACTTTCTAAGCTCTAGTCCTACGACAGACCTTCTGTTAGAACTTGTGCTTTCATCATGAGCATAAAAGCTTTCCAAAAACCAGTCCCCAAAGAATGATTTTCAGTTGACGTCCAGTGCCAAAAGGCGGAGGTGTGGTTTTCAGAGCATTCCCCCAGCTCCCTTGCCTTGCAAAACTCTGCTGTCTTCCCATTAAAGCTGGCTGTGCCAAGCAGGCAGAGATCTCCCGCCCTACCCTCCCCCAGCAACGTGGGGAGAATATGTTTCACTCTTTGGATGTTGTGTTCTTTGTCTTGCAGGGAGACAGGCCCACATGATATCAGTTTTCAGCAAGTCTCTGGCTGCCATGGGGAAGCAGAGACTGTCGACTTGTTGCATCGCCCAGTTGAAGCCAGAAATATATCTATGGTGGGAGGTCCCAGGGTGTGCTCTGCAGACTGACACGTTCTGTGTGGTGAAGAACAACATGTGCTCATGGCTTGGTGAGGACTTCTTCCTCCCTGTGATGTTCTCATTTTTCCAGCCCTGTTCTTCTGTGACCTCCCAAATCTGCTTGGCAGTTATACACAGTGGGTACATCTAGGAGTTGCTGAAAGAGGGGAAAAAAAAGTTTCTAACAGCTGCTGGTATAGACAGGGAAGAAACTTATCTGCATTTTGACAAAATTCAGTATTTTGAAATTTAAGGTAGAAAAATAAAGATTTTTTTTTTTCAGAATTGAAGTTAGAGACAAGCATAATGACAAATTAAGTTCAAACTAATTAAGTCATTATTTAGCAAATGATAAGGAATTTATTTAAGGAATTCTAATTGAGCTCCATGTATAGAGTTATAGGGACCTGTTTAACAGTTGCAATATCTTTGTAAGACAGTCACTGACCCAAAGTGCAAGTTTGTGTAATCCCTGGTGATTTATAATCAATGATTCTAGGGAGTTCTTTCAGTCTTATTACAACATACAATCAAAGTAATTGTCAAAACTATCAAAAGAAATAGGGACTTCCTTGGCAATCCATTGGTGAAGACTCCATTCTTCCAAAGCAGGGGGCACGGGTTCTATCCCTGATCAGGGAAATAAGATCCCACATCTGTGTGGCATGGCCATATGTAAATAAATAATAAAGTTACAGAGTTTTAAAAAAGGAAGTTTATTTTAAAAACTGAAAAATAATGGTGTGAGAGATTAACATTTTCTCTAGTGCTGTAAATATTCACTGGAAGGACTGATGCTGAAATGGAAACTCCCAATACATTTGCCACCTGATGTGAAGAACCAACTCATTTGAAAAGACCCGATGCTAGGAAAGATTGAAGCAGGAGGAGAAGGGATGACAGAGGATGAGATGGTTGGATGGCATCACTGACTCGATGGACATGAGTTTGAGTAAGCCATGGGAGTTGGTGATAGACAGGGAGGCCTGGCATGCTGCAGTCCATGGAGTTGCAAAGAGTCGGGCACGACTGAGTGACTGAACTGAGAGGGAGGTGACAGTTGAAGTTTTCAGGAAACAACTTTCAAGACAAAAGAAAAAGAATAAAAGAAGCTATGAATGACATGTCCAAAACTCTTTTGCCAAGGATGATGTGAGATATAGATCTCCTTCCTGCTGCAGTTTGTTAACAAGCAGTAATGTGAAATGTGATTGCCAAAAATAGTTTAGAGATTCTGGTGGCTTGAGCCTAGCTTCATGAGTGTGAGTGGTATTCATAAGGGTGACAGTAGAGGGGCGTAGGAAGGAAGTTGCTGCTGCTGCTGCTGCTGCTGCGTCACTTCAATCGTGTCTGACTCTGTGCGACCCCATATACGGCAGCCCACCAGGCTCCCTCGTCCCTAGGATTCTCCAGACAAGAACACTGGAGTGGGTTGCCATTGCCTTCTCTGTAGGAAGGAAGTAGAAGCATCCTGACCTCTGATTCACATCAGTGACAGTGTGCTCTTGGATTCAGTAGTACAAAGGTGCTCTTTCTGGCTTCCAGTCCTCTAATCCATCATACAATTTTGTAAGCAACTAATTTCTAAGACTCACACAATACTCCTTGAAATATGTAGAGTGGTTTGCTTCCTTGCTGGACTCTGACTGACACAATGGTCAACAGGAAAATGTTTTTCACATGTGAGTCAAAAATAACAAAGACTGACAAATAACCATTGCTTTTTAAAAAATAAGTTACTTAATGGTACTGATAAAACAGCTTTGGTACAGTGGTGAGAATGTATATAATAATGATGGTGTGATGGTGATGATGATGA
This sequence comes from Aepyceros melampus, assembly GCA_006408695.1. Taxonomy (NCBI): domain Eukaryota; kingdom Metazoa; phylum Chordata; class Mammalia; order Artiodactyla; family Bovidae; genus Aepyceros; species Aepyceros melampus. The sequence goes on along the minus strand of SJXQ01007604.1, from coordinate 237,851 downwards.
TATTAACACTTATTGAGTGCTTACTGTGTGACAAGCATTTTTCTAATTGGCTATCTGTTTTCACTAGTTGTTCCTACTATTACTGTTTTGAAGCGTGTGTATTAAATGCCTGTATTACAGATGCAGAGACTGAAGAATCAAGATTTTATATTCATTGCTCAGTATCACACAACTTTAAAAAACTCTTGATGGCATTGGAAATCCGACAATCTGATGTCCAAATTTGTGCTTCTAATAACTATCCTGCTCTGCCTTGATGTATGAGTGCAGAGTATAGGGGAACAACAGCAACAATAAAAACCCAAAAGATGAGACCAAGAGTGTGAATTATCATGGTAGTCCATATGTAAAATGTAATAAGAATCACAGAAAACGGAAAATGAGCCAGATTTAGAAAGATAGAGTGTAAATAGTGGACCATCACTCTGCAGTGATGATCTAAAGAAGCAAGTATGGGTGTGCTTAGGGGTGAGCAGTCTGAAGTGAATTCAATATGAAGGAGCAGAAAGGCTTGACCATCTGTGCGACCTCAGTTTTGTGAATGAAGTCTGTGAGTCTGTTAAGAGTCCTCCACAGTCACTGGACATCCTTGCCAGGTCTTCCTAAGTATATCAAACTGCAAGACCTAACTGTACTTTGACCTTGAAATGGTTCTTTTCTTTAGCTAATTATGTAGACTATTCTAAGAAGCAGGTGAAGGCAATAACAGTACTTTTACTTTTTTTTTTAATATTTTACTCATTTATTTATTTGACCATGCTGGGACTTGGTTGTAGCATACGGGATGTTCCATCTTTGTTGTAGCATGTAGGATCTTTAGTTGAACTATGTGGAGATATTTACTTGCACGCAAACTCTTAGTCACAGCACGTGGGATCTATTTCCCTGACCAGGGGTAGGATCTGGACCCCTGCATTGGAAGCACAGAGTCTTAGCTGCTGGACCACTGGAGAAGTCTATTAATATTTGCTCCTGTCATCTATAAAATGGGCATAATAATTATGCCTCATAGTATTATAATCATGATGCAATGACTAACATTTTATAGGCTTCTAAAAAAAGTTGGTTCTAACTTTCACACAGAATTTAGCAAGAGGTGTGTCTGCAATTAAGTTCCAACATGGCCATCTGAGAAAAAGTTCAGGCCTTTGCTTTTACCTCAAGGAAGATTGCCAATAGAACGCTGAGCCCTGGATGCTACTAAGCAGAGAAAAGAAAGATAATTTTGAAAAAATAAAACCCATAGTTTTCAAAAAGAAATGCTTTTGCAAAGATACAGAATCACAGTGACTCACATTATAATTGTTCACATATTATATCCCTGTTGAATACTACATACACACAGGGCTTTAGTGATCTTAGCTGAAAGATGCTTTCCAAGAAGAGATCATTTAGCATTCATCTCTAATGAATGATATGTCAGCCTTAATTTACAGATATAATCAAGTGAGAATTCATTTCCAGGGTCTAATAAAGAATTTTACTAGGTTAAAGTAGGGCATAATTTCCCATTTAGCTTCCAGTGCAGTTTTCTGACCATACAGGGAAGAAAAGACAGAATAATGAGTTCTAGGGCATGAGAATGTGAGTTACAAAAGTCACTAAAAATTCATAAAGGACAAACAAGTTGGACAAGGACAATCATAAATTAACAAACAAACACCACCTTGAAACCTTTGCTTAAAGTGAGTGAAGTTGCTCAGTCGTGTCCGACTCTTTGTGACCCCATGGACTCTAGCCTGCCAGGCTCCTCTGTCCATGGGATTCTCCAGGCAAGAATACTGGAGTGGGCTGCCATTTCCTTTGCTTACCTAATTGCAAACCTTTTTGACTTCAGTTAAGGATCACCTAAGCTTTTATATTTGTTGCTGTTGTTTAGCCACTAAATCGTGTCCGACTCTTTTGCGACCCCATGGACTGCATGTGGCTCGCCAGATTCTGTTCATGGGATTTCCCAGGTGAGAATATGAGAGTGGGTTGCCATTTCCTCCGCTAGGGGATCTTCCTGACCCAGGGATCAAACAAATCGCCCCTGCATTAGCAGGTAGATTCTTTCCACTGAGCTACAAGGAAAGATTTTATACATAGTATCCCTAATATTTTAGGTTTATAAGCATATAATTTACTTCAACAAGATTGGATAAATTTATATTTTTTCTAAACCATTGACTTCCACTGCTGACTTCCTCCATTTATTTAATTTAATTTCAGAACTTAAAATGCATATAAATTCAGGTAGCTTAGAGGCTCAATGAGTCATGTCCTACTTCTGTTACTGTTAAAATATCCCCAAATATATATGCCATCCTTTATCCTCAAAGATGAGTCTGCCAGTGGCAATCAGTGAGAAAAAAAGTCACATAATTATTTTTCAAAAAAAGTAATGAATTTCTGTAGGTCTCTTCATACCTTCTCAACTGAGATTTGCACTCAATAAAATATTCTAGGCAAGCTAAGGAGACTGTTCTATTTTTAAAAGATTATTTTTGAAGGACCATTATAAAAATTTAACCTAGTTGTAAGCTGAGGCTACGATGATGAAATTAATCCATGTAGCTAACAAAGGTTTATATTTACAATTCCCATGCATGCATGCTAAGTCACTTCAACTCTGTCCAGTTGGTCACCTCTGGCAAGTCACTTCAACTGTCACTTCTCTGTGACCCTATGGACCATAGCCAGCCAGGCTCCTCTGTCCACGTGATTTCTCCAGGCAAGAATGCTGGAGTGGCTTACCGTGTCCTCCTCCAGGGGATCTTCCTGACCCAGGAACTGAACCTGCCTCTCTTACATCTCCTGTGTTAGCAAGCGAGTTCTTTACCACTAACACCACCTGGGAAGCCCTCAATTCCCATATTCATGGTCTATTCAAGTAACTGACTATAAAATCAATTCTACAATGTTGTCCTCATTAAAGTGTCATATAGTAGAAGAGATAAGCATTAAAATAGGTAATTACAGAGAATTCCCTGGTTGGGACTTGGCACTCACTGCCTGGTCCCAGGTTCAATGCTTGGTTTGGATCTAAGATCCCACAAGCCACAGAATGCAGCCAAAATAAATAAATTAATTAAATAAACCTTGAAAAACACACAGCTATATTGCTGTGCTCTAAAAGTAATGATAGAGAGTAACAGGTTATTATTAAAATGTTAAGAATAGAAACAAATGTATTAAAAAAAAAACACAACAAATGTATATAACCCAGAGTTAAAAGTAGAGTTACTAAGGAAGGTTTTGCTAAGGTTGATAATTTGTGAATTTATTTGTAATAAATGAAAAGGAATTAGCTAAAAGGAAAGGTCTCCTTTCCTTTTAGCAGAGATATAGAAGCATCCATGCCAGAAACACTCATATTGATGCGAAGGTGGGAGTAGATACAGGAAAAGTTCTAAGCAGTAGAATAATACTCACGAGTTATGAGCATGGAAAGCTAGGCAGAGGCTATATACTAGAGAACCCTATATCCTACCTTAAGGAGCTTAACTCATATATGATAAATGATGTGAGTCATCATGTGGTTCTGAGAAAAAGTAACACATTTAAATTTGCATTGTGTTTTAGATTCAGTTAGCTGTAGGGATACAAAGTAATGGCATGAAGAACTTAGATGGGTGAGACTGAAACTAATCTACAAAGAACATAATGACAACATTCAATCCCTAATATTGGCATCAGTTCAGTCAGTTCAGTCATTCAGTTGTGTGCGACTCTTTGTGACCCCATGAACTGCAGCATGCCAGGCCTCTCTGTCCATCACCAACTCCTGGAGTCCACTCAAACCCATTTCCATCGAGTCAGTGATGTCATCCAATCATCTCATCCCCTGTTGTTCCCTTATCCTCTGCCCTCAATCTTTGCCAGCATCAGGGTCTTTTCAAATGAGTCAGCTCTTTGTATGAGGTGGCCAAAGTATTGGAGTTTCAGCTTCAGCATCAGTCCTTCCAATGAATACCAAGGACTGATCTCCTTTAGGATGGACTAGTTGGATCTCCTTGCAGTCCAAGGGACTCTCAAGAGTCTTTTCCAACACCACAGCTCAAAAGCGTCAATTCTTCGGCTCTCAGCTTTCTTTATACTCCAAATCTCACATCCATACATGACCACTGGAAAAATCATAGCCTTGATTAGATGGACATTTGTTGGCAAAGTATGTCTCTGCTTTGTAATATGCTATCTAGGTTGATCATAACTTTTCTTCCAAGGAGTAAGTGTCTTTTAATTTTATGGCTCTAATCACCATCTGCAGTGATTTTGGAGCCCCCAAAAATAAAGTCAGCCACTGTTTCCCCGTCTATTTGCCATGAAGTGATGGGATCAGATGCCATGATCTTAGTTTTCCAAATGTTGAGCTTTAAGCCAACTTTTTCCACTCTCCTCTTTCACTTTCATTAAGAGGCTTTTTAGTTCTTCTTCACTTTCTGCCATAAGGGTAGTGTCATCTGCATATCTGAGGTTATTGATATTTCTTCCAGAAACTTCGATTCCAGCTTGTGCTTCCTCCAGTCAAGCGTTTCTCATGATGTACTCTGCATATAAGCTAAATAAGCAGAGTGACAATACACAACCTTGACATACTCCTTTTCCTGTTTGGAACCAGTCTGTTGTTCCATGTCCAGTTCTAACTGTTGCTTCCTGATCTGCATATAGGTTTCTTAGGAGGCAGGTCAGGTGGTCTGGTATTCCCATCTCTCTCAGAATTTTCCACAGTTTATTGTGATCCACACAGTCAAAGGCTTTGGCATAGTCAATAAAGCAGAAATAGGTGTTTTTCTGGAACTCTGTTGCTTTTTCGATGATCCAGTGGATGTTGGCAATTTGATCTCTGGTTCCTCTGCCTTTTCTAAAACCAGCCTGAACATCTGGAAGTTCATGGTTCGCGTATTGCTGAAGCCTGGCTTGAAGAATTTTGAGCATTACTAGCATGTGAGATGAGTGCAATTGTGCGGTAGTGAGGTAGTGAAATTGACATAATCTGCCACATATAGCACAAGCCTAATATAGTGTCTCACTCTTATTTAAAACTCAATCTAAGAAAGTATTTTCCTGTGGGAAAAAATTGAAATTAAATTTGGGCAACTGCTTAATATCTAGGCTTCTGTAAATCTGAGGTCAGAAGACCTACATTAATTCATTTACAAGGATTAAAGAAGTCAAGATACATACGTGACCTGTTAGTCGTCGTTGCACTGGAGAGTTGGAAGATAAGGCAGAGTCAAGAGGTTAGTGTTTTAAGACTGAAAGTGTTGTTCACAACTCAACAAATATCATAAAATACAGAAATAAAAACTTTATTATTATTGTAAGTCTAGGACCACACCTTTTCAAGGAGAGCAGGACATCTTTAAGAATTTTATATATTAATTCTCCATGTAAAATTGTACACATTGGACTTCTGTGTATAAGTATATGGATGCTTACTTCCATGGTAAAGTTGATGTGGCCACAGAGAGAAAAGAGCATGAGGCTTGGAGGAAGTTCATTTTACTCACAGGTCCCAAAGAGCAGGGTAACTACATGCCATGCAGGGCCACAAGGGAAGTGCCCAGGTTTTGGTCAGGGAGCAGAAGATAGGGACAAAGGGCTAGTCTAGACCAGGGGCTTTATTGAGGATTTCACAAGAAAGGGAAGGTAGGGTAAGGGATACAGTTTAGGCCTGGCTAGTTTGAATAATCCCAGCAGGCTTTGGGCTAAAGGGGTGATCTGTGATTGCCCAAGAGAGAGGGCAAGTGATACTGGCTTGGCATCTGAGGGCTGGATAAGGAAGTGGTGGGGGTTATACACTCGAGATTGGTTAGTTTGTATATGAAAGATGTGTTCTCATTTGAGCCTATTGCTGAGAAAGGACTAACCCTGGGAGCAGCAGCCTCTTCCGGGGCAGCAAGATTTTATAACATCATGAAGTGAAGTGAAGTGAATTCGCTCAGTCGTGTCCGACTCTTTGCGACCCCATGGACTGTAGCCCACCAGGCTCCTCCCTCCATGGGATTCTCCAGGCAAGACTACTGGAGTGGGTTGCCATTTCCTTCTCCAGGGGATCTTCCCGACCCAGGGATCGAACCCAGATCTCCTGCATTCCAGGTGGACGCTTTAACCTCTGAGCCACCGGGGAATAATGATAGATCCACTAAGCCTCAAGACAATACATTTCAAGGAGTTCAGCTCATAGGTTAGATTTTACGCATTGGAATTTTATGAAAATTTTACATATTAGACTGTCATGTAAAATTTTACATATTGGACTGTCATGTAAAATTTTTGCTGAATAAGGATTTACACATTAAAGCAAGAAAAGAAGGAAAAGGAAAAGAAAGAAGAGAGGAAGGAAGCAAGGAAGGAAAATAAAACAAGCTAAAACCCCAGGGGCAGGAGGAGACAGAGGATGAGATGGCTGGATGGCATCACTGACTCAACGGATGTGAGTTTGAGTGAACTCTGGGAGTTGGTGATGGACAGGGTGGCCTGGTGTGCTGCAATTCATGGGGTCGCAAAGAGTCAGACACAACTGAGCGACTGAACTGAACTGAAAACCCCAAAACCTCTGCAAAAAAATTTCTTTAATAATTAGCATTAAATAAGATTGATTTCGTTAAATTTGCCTTAGTCTCATCCTCCTTCCCCACGGTCCTCCACCCCCAGGGACACTTGACAATGTCTGGAAACATTTTTGATTATCACAATTTGAGGGTTACAGCTGGCACCAAGTGAGTAATGGCCAGGGATACTGTAGACATCCCATGTTACAAAGGATAGCCTCCCATAAACAAATGTTTCTCAGTCAAAATGTCAATAGTGCCAAGACTAAGAAATCTGGATCTGCATTAATATTTTAGAGAAGGATGCCATTTTTAAAAACAGCTGTTTGTCCTCCAATACTGCAACTGACACTAAAGCCAAGTTAATGACTTAGAAAACATATCAGAAAGGCTTTCCTTAAAAGTACATTTACTGAAAAAACATTTTTCTTAGTTAAAGTTTATTTTATACAATTTTTTAAAATCAGTGCCACTTGATTTCTAATTTTCTAATCAGATTAACCACATGTTTAACTGCTTACCTTGCCTTTATTTAAAAGAAATTTTTAAAAATTAAAAAAAGAGAGTGAGAAAACCTCAAAATTTGCTTTCTCTGTGAAACTGTATACTTCTGGGGACCTAGCCCAGCAAGAGTGCATCTAACTACTTCCCTCATTATAAATGAACTTCACGGTCATAAAGAGACAGTAGGCAGAGGAAGGATTAAGAAGGTGACAGCTTTATTGCTCATTATGGATTGAAACAAGCTGATGGAAAGGTTATCACCAGGCAATGCTGCTTTGATTCTGCTATCATGGGAAACAATATATTAAGGCTAAATAAGTGAGAAAGTTGTAAACAAAAATTTTAGGCCATTATTTAATAAATATAACTACTTTGACATGTGTTGAGTTAGATGTAAAATATGAAAACTAGTTTGAAGGAAACAAAGATGCCACTTTTGAGAAACCTCTGATATTAATGGATTCAGACAAGGAATGTGAAATTCTGAATTAAATGTGGAAAAAAAAACATTGTGTAAAATCTAAAGAAAAAATACTTCTTGGGTGGCTTGGCTGTGTAAACATAACAGCATTAAATAATTTACAGTCATAGAAATGTGTTCAAAATATTGTTAAATGCTGTATTTTGTGAATTCATTCAGTGAAGTACCATCTTACACATTTTCTCCCCAAGCAATCTAGGAGGTTCAAGTTGGTTTTCTACCTTATTCCTCTTTCATTTTGTATTATACGACTTTGCTCAAATTCTATATCTATCCTGGCAAATAGGGAGCAGTTATTGAATTGAATTGACTTGTACAATACTATTATCTTCTAGTTACCTTTAACTTCCTTGACTAACTCATACACTTCTCTTTTTTCTTCTTTTTTCTGCTCCCATAGGTTCAACTATCATCCACATGATAATGATTCTTAAAATTGTATTTCTTTCTAGCCCAAATCACTATTTTTAACTTCTTCCTAGGGACCCAACACCTCCTCCTTTAATCATCTGAGTGGATGTCTTCCAAACTCCTAACACAGTAATTTATCAGTTGTCTGTCAGAGGAGGCTAGCAGGCTACAATCTACAGGGTCACAGAGTTGGACATGGCTGAATTGATTGAGCACATTGTCATTGTCCCTCGTTTTTTGACAGATGTGCTGAAAGTTCACATAAAGAGGATGAAAGCATGCGAGGGTCTTGAGAACATGGTCTCATCCGTCTATATATGTGTTAACATGCTGAAAATTGGCCAAGGGAATAAGTAGGACAGGGGCTATCTACTATATATGTCATTTAAGTTGTGATAACTTGCAGAAGCCCTTTCTATGGTGTGTTGAGGAAAATAATCAGACATCATGAGCAGGGGGAAAATGGGAGATAATGTCAATTTCAGTAGCCTTTCCTATCTCACTGCCTTGTAAAGAGCATGGTATAGAGTAGACACTTGCTAAAATTTTGTTGAATACATGACTCAGAAGCTCCCATGTCTTTGGCAAACTTTTTTTTTTCTGAAAAGGACCATATAGTAAATACTTTAGGATTTATAGAACATATGATCTGTGTCACAGCTATTAATTTTGCCTTTGTTGAGTAAAAGTAGCCATAGTATACCACTGCCTCTAATAGAATCACTCAGAATAGAACTTTTCTAAGCTCCTACTGTCATATCTTTCCACTTTGCAGTATTAATGTCTGCATGCATGCATATTATGTCACTTCAGTCATGTCTGACTCTTTGCAACCTCATGGACTGTAGCCCATCAGGCTCCTCTGTCCATGGGATTCTCCAGGCAAGAATACTGGAGTGCATTGCCATGCCCTCCTTCAGGTGATCTTCCCAACCCAGGGATCGAACCCGCATCTCTTATATTTCCTGCACTGGTAGGTAGGTCCTTTACCACTAGCACCAGCTAGGAAGCCCCAGTTAATGTCTACATACTTTGCTTTCTTCTATCTTATAGCCAGTAGCTGTCCATATCCTTGCTGCTGCCACTGCTGCTAAGTCGCTTCAGTCGTGTCCGACTCTGTTCATTCCCACAGACGGCAGCCCACCAGGCTCCCCCATCCCTGGGATTCTCCAGGCAAGAACATTGGAGTGGGTTGCCATTTCCTTCTCCAATGCATGAAAGTGAGAAGTGAAAGTGAAGTCGCTCAGTCGTGTCCGACTCTTCACGACCCCATGGACTGCAGCCCACCAGGCTCCTGTGTCCATGGGATTTTCCAGGCAAGAGTACTGGAGGGGGTGCCATTGCCTTCATATCCCTAGTTAAGGCTAACTCTTTCTTCTCTGAGCCAGATCCTATTCCCTTTTGTTTACTCAAGAATGCCACTCTATTAATTGCCCTCTCTTCTTTATATCATCAGTTGTTTCTATCTTCTGAATTAATCCTGTCAGCACCCACACTGTTATTTCTCTCATTTTGGTACAGAGGAAAGGAACAATTTTTGATTCCACTTTCCCCTCCTCCTGGTATCACCCTAACTTTCTGGTCTCTTTATAGCAAAGTTCCTTGAGAGAATTGTCAGGACTGGCCATTTCCAGTTCTTTACCTCCAATTTTCTCCTAAATCTACCACTCCGAATAGAATTTGGCCTTTATTATTCCATCACAAAATAGGACCCTTGTCAATGTCACCAATGGCCTCCATTGATAGAATTAATGGTCAGTTCTCACTTCTCAACTAATTGGACCTACCAAAATCATTGAACATAAGTGACTGCTTCCTCTTCCCTTAAATACTCTTTTCATGGTGTTTAAGGCATCACAGTCTCCTTGTTTTCTTCCTACAGAATTAGCCCCTCATCTCAGTCTCCTGTGCTTCTCCCTTCTCTTAAAATGTTTAACAGCTGAGTGCTCCGAGGCATTTCCTTACACTTCTTAAGTTCTCTCCATCCACCTTCTTGATGAGCTCATCAAATTGTATGTCTTTAAGTAATTATCTGTTTACTGATAGCTTCCAAATGTATGTTTCCACCCAGGATCTCTCTGTTATGTTTAAGATTTGTATACTCAGTATCTTGATCCAAGTCATTTATCATATATTTGATTTTTGCTTATATGTGGCTATTTTCTCCTTGTCTATGGTTAGTTTCTTCATTCTTTTTACAGTGTCTTTGAAGCTTAGGTGTTTTTAATTAGGTGTTTTAATGAGGCTCTTATTTGGTGCCCATCTCTCAGGCATCACCATCCTTTGTTGATTTCAAATGTCTTCCTCATTTTTGTTTCTTATATTTGTTTAGAATGTTTGCTTTTTTCAGGTACAGAGCAAATTGAAGTCCCAATTTGTCTGTGTTTTTTTCATTTTTATGAACCATATTTTTGAGATTATACCTATAAAGTGTTTATTTAACCTAAGGTCATAAAGAATTTCTCCTGTTTCCTTTTAGAACTTTTGTCATTTTGAGTTTTAAAATCAGTACTGTAATTTGTTCTGAGTTAATTGTTATATACATTGCAAGGTATTAATCAAAATTATTGGTTTTACATTATAGTTACCTAGTCATTTCAGCAACATTTGTTGAAAAGACTAACTTATTTCTTAATGAAATCTTTGCACTTTTTTCAGAGTCAGTTGTTCAAATGTTCAAGCCTATTTCTATATTCCTTTTTGGTCATTCATCTCGTTCATTAATGCCACTGAATCACAAGGGTTTTCAACTCAGGTATCACCCCTCTGGTACTCTGCTTTGCAAATTTTAGCACTATGGTCTTCCTGGGCTTAGCACTATCTCCCCAACTCAGAAGGTACTCTGGGTTTGCTCCCTGCACTGAAGCCTGGAGATTATCTCATGGCAGCAAGTTGGAGCAATCATTGTGCTCTTATTTGGTGCCCATCTCTCAGGGATCACCAGCCTTTGTTTGTTGATTTCAAATGTCTTATACACTTTTGTTTCTTATATTTGTTTAGAATGTTTTCCTTTTTCAAGTAACAGAGCAAATCTATTTGTTTGTTGTTCCAGCATCACCAGAATCCAAATTTATCATTCCTGGGCCTCATTTTCCCATACAATCAGAGGCAATGGGGGAAAAAAAAAAACCTTAAAAATCTATCCAAACTGTATAAAAAAATAGAAAGGTAAAGTGTTAATTACACAATGGATTCATACACTTAAGAATATCACATAGGGCTGAAGATAATCAGAAGATTAATAGGACAAATTAAAAAATATTTTACACCTTGGCTTATGTGTAACATATAATCATATAGGGCATTGTCTTTTTGCCACGTGGGCTGTTGGAAGAGAACAGATTTATTTAGGCTGTAAAAAGTTCAAGCTGATGGTTTTCCCTGCTTTAACAATTAAATGATCTTGGCAGTTGATGGGTCTGATGGTTGTTATGAAATACATTGTGCAACTGTCCTTTAATCCTTGCATGGTGACATGCTGGTACATCTCATTCTCACTTGGGAACTTGGATGGGCACCATGTTGTTCCTTTGGTTACAGAATTATTATTAAGTTGTATTTCCCTCCAGTAGAGTGGGAACTATGCTGTTAAACTGGAGAAGTCAGCCAAAGTAAAAGAAAGCTGAATATTCAAACAGCCTGTGTGCCAAGTGACTGACAGCCCCTCAAAAGACATTCCAGAGGAGTGCAAAAACTGTCTCTCATTCAGCTATATCACCTTAGTGTATGTATAGGACCATAAATTCCTAATGGGCTTAAAAATTATCTTAAGTTCAATAATTTTCAGTGTCTGCAGCCAACCTATATGTTTGTATTAGAAACTTGGACATAAAGTGATCAAGGGTTATTTGCTCAAAGTATGCTAAAGAAAAAGCAAATGTAATTTTTCCCATTTAACTCCAGAAACAAATGCTAAATATCTCTGCCTTTGCTTTTTCCACTCATCAAATCTCAGTCCTAGTAGTCCTAATAACAGCTATTGAAACAACAACAAAAAATTGTCTATTTTGTCTCAAGCAATGTAGTAAATGCTTAGAGAATAAACATTAATAAGATAATAGGGCTCTAGAATTTTAAGAACTTACAAAATGGTTTGGAATACCTAAAATTAGAATACACACTTTATTCAATTACTGTCCTCCCCAAATCAGTCAAGTTCAGTTAGTTCAGTTCAGTTCAGTCGCTCAGTCATGTCTAACTCTTTGCACCCCCATGGACTACAGCATGCCAGGCTTCCCTGTCCATCACCAACTCCTGGAGCTTACTCAAACTCATATCCATTGAGTCAGTGATGCCATCCAACCATCCTCTGTCATCCCCTTCTCCTGCCTTCAATCTTTCCCAGCATCAGGTCCTTTTCAAATGAGTCAGTTCTTCCCATCAGGTGGCCAAAGAATTCAACTTCAGCATCAGTCCTTCCAATGAATATTCAGGACTGATTTCCTTTAGGATGGATTGGTTGGATCTCCTGGTAGTCCAAGCGACTCTCAAGAGTTTTTCACAGTTCAAAAGCATCAATTATTTGGCACTCAGCTTTCTTTATAGTCCAACTACAACATCCATACATGACTACTAGAAAAACCATAGCCTTGACTATATGGACCTTTGTTGGCAAAGTAATGTCTCTACTTTTTAATATGCTGTCTAGGTTGGTCATAGCTTTTCTTCCAAGGAGCAAGCATCTTTTAATGTCATGGCTGCAGTGGCCATCTGCAGTGATTTTTGAGCCCCCTGAAATGAAGTCTGTCACTGTTTCCACTGTTTCTCCATCTATTTGCCATGAAGTGATGGGATCAGATGTCATGATCTTAGTTTTCTGAATGTTGAGTTGTAAGCCAACTTTTTCACTCTTCTCTTTCACTTTCATCAAAATGCTCTTTAGTTCTTCGCTTTCTGCCATAAGGGTGGTGTCATCTGCATATCTGAGATTATTGATATTTCTCCCAGCAATCTTGTTTCCAGCTTGTGCTTTATCCAGTTCAGCATTTCTCATGATGTACTCAGCATATAAGTCAAATAAGCAGGGTGACAGTATACAGCCTTGATGTACTCCTTTCCTGATTTGGAGCCAATTATTTGGAACAAGTGTGTTGTTCCATGTCCAGTTCTAACTTTTGCTTCTTGACCTGCATACCGATTTCTCAGGAGGCAATTTAGGTGGTCTGGTATTTCCATCTCTTAAAGAATTGTCCACAGTTTGTTGTGTTCCACATGGTCAGAGGCTTTGGCATAGTCAATAAAGTTGAAGTAGATGTTTTTCTGGAGCTCTCTTCCTTTTTTGATGATCCAACGGATGTTGACAATTTGATCTCTTGTTCCTCTGCCTTTTGTAAATCCAGCTTAAACATCTGGAAGTTCACTTTTCACATACTGTTAAAGCCTGGCTTGGAGAATTTTGAGCATTACTTTGCTAGCCTGTAGATGAGTGCAATTTTGTGTAGTTTGAGCATTCTTTGGCATTGCTGTTCTTTGGGACTGGAATGGAAACTGACCTTTCTAGTCCTGTGGCCACTGCTGAGTTTTCCAAATTTGCTGGCATATTGAGTTCAGCACTTTAACAGCATCATCTTTTAGGACTTGAAATAACTCACCTGGAATTCCATCACCTCCGCTAGCTTTGTTCATGGTGATGTTTCCTAAGGTCTACTTGACTTCACATTCCAGGATGTCTGGCTCTAGGTAAGTGATCACACCATCATGATTATTTGGGTTGTGAGTATTCTTTTTGTATAGTTCTTCTGTGTATTTTACCATCTCTTCTTAATATTCATTAATGAATTGTAAATCAAAACTGCAATGATATTTCTACATGCCTATTAAAATTATTAAAATTGAAAACACTGATGATACCAAGTAATAGAGAGGATATCAAGAAACTAGAACTCGAACTGCTAGTGGGAAAACAAAATGGTACAACCACTTTGGAAAATAGTTGTCAGATTTTTAAAAAAATTAAATGAATACTAGCCATATTATTCAACCATTTTACTTCGAGATAGTTACCTGATAAATAAAAATAGGCGTTCATACATAGACCTGAATACATGTGTTCATAGCAGCTTTATTCATACTAGTTAAATAATTGGAGTCATCCAAACATCCCTCCAAATGTGAAAGAATGCATTGTGATATTCATACAATAGAATACTATTCAGCAATAAAAAGGAATTGATTCTTTGTTTGATATTTTTATTATAAAAGTCATATAATATAAAACATACTATTTTAACCATGTTTATAGTTCAGTGGCACTAAGTACATTAACATTATTGTGCAATTCCTACCATCATGCATCTCTCAAATATTTCATGTTTCTAAACTGAAACTCTGTCCCCATTAAACAGTAACTCCCCATTTTCCCTCCCCACCCCCACTCCCAGCCCCTGACACCTATCAATGTACTTTCTTGCTCTATGAATTTGACTATTGTAGGTATCTCATTAAGTAGAATCAAACAATTTTTGTCTGTACCTAACATATATAGTGGAGAAAGCAATGGCACCCCACTCCAGTATTCTTGCCTGGAAAATCTCATGGACAGAGGAGCCTGGTAGGCTGCACTCCAGGGGTCAGTAAGAATCAGACACGACTGAGCAGCTTCACGTTCACTTTTCACTTTCATGCATTGGAGAAGGAAATGGCAACCCATTCCAGTGTTCTTGCCTGGAGAATCCCAGGGATGGGGGAGCCTGGTGGGCTGCCGTCTATGGGGTTGCACAGAGTCGGACATGACTGAAGCAACTTAGTAGCAGCATCAGCAGCAGCAATATATATTGGAATGCATTTTTAAGGTTAGCTTAACATATGTCCTGCAAACAGATTCTAGCTTCTTTTTTCCTTCTGTGCTATACAGTACGTCCTCATTAGTTATCTACTTTAGACATAGTTGTTTATCTATGTCAATTCCAATCTTTTAATTTAGCCCACCCCTTTTTGACCCCTTGGAAATAATTCTTGATATATGGTATAACCAGGATCAATCTTAAATAATTATGTGAAGTCTTTTATGGTCCTGGACCCAAGTCCAAATGTCTGTGTCGGGGGCAGTGAGTGAGGATCTCCCACATGACACCAAGCAATTTTGGGACACAAGCAGGATTTGAGAAGTCAACTCAATTCTGACACTATCTACCCAGAGATATCATCAGATTGCACAGACTGAGGGCTCAGTCCTATGAGACTTCCTACACAGTCCTCTCCACCTCCATGTTCAGATGCCATCTATGCTACCTGTGCTTCTTTCAGTCAACTGGTTATAAATCAGAAGTTCTCATAACCTCATTGTGGGTTTAACTAATTTGCTAGAGTGGCTCACAGAACTCAGAAAAATATTTTGCCTACTAGCTACTTAGTAGCAGCAGCAGCAGATTACCAGTTTATTACAGAAGGAAATAACTCAGAAACAGATACGAGAGATGCATATCATAACGTATGGGGAAAGAACAGTGCTTCCATGCCCTCCCGGTGCTCCCCCCTCCTGCACCTCCATAAATTAACCAACCTGGTGTTTTTCTGAACCTTGTCCTTTTGGGTTTTTGTGGAGGCTTCATTACCAAGGTGCAATTGACTAAATCCTTGACCATTGATGATTCAACCTCTAGCCCCTTTCCACTCTTGGAAGGTTGCAAATTACAAAATGTAATTTTTATGGCTTCTTTAAAAATTCCTTAAAATAAGCAAAATATATTATAATTCTAGTGGTATCTTTTATTTGTTTTTAGCATTTTTTAATCTCCTCTTCCTAGTTCAACTTGTAATATCTCAAAGTCAAGGACTGGTTTTCTACTTTAGCAATAAGAACCACACAATCTCCAGCATAGAACTTCTGTTCTATGATGGACAAGACACTGAGGAAAGTTCAGATTCTCAGAGGCGGTAGTGAAGAGGATGATGACTGGCTATGTAAGTAAATTCTTGAACTAATCCAGGTCAAGAGAGGTCAAGAGTGCTGTGATATGGCTGCACCTCACAACAATATACATATTCTTTAGCACTATCCTTTTTTTCTTCATTTAATAGGAAGAAATCAAACATGAATTTAATGATTTAGAGCAAGAATCAATAGCATTTTATTCTCCATAAGTAACTTTATTATTTTGCAGGATTCTTATCTCCATTCCCATACTCTCAAATTAAGTTTTTATTTAAAATTGCCAAAATTTCAGTCCATAAGTCAAACAAAATTGCTGATTGCTTTAAGGAGGGTTTTGCAAAATTAAAAGGAAGCAGAAGTGCATCGTTTTCAAGGAATTTATCATTTAAACTGGATGCAGTTATATTTTGATAGATTGTTGAACTAAAAGTCAAATTAATTTGGTTAAAGTTCCACTTTGCCTTTGAATAGAATACAAGTTGTTGAACTGCCATAACTGTCAACTTTATTATTCATAAATTGTAGCCAATTCATTTCCAAAGGATTTTGTATGCACGAATGAGATAATAAATGTGAAAACACTGTAATCACTAACATCCTATACAAATATAATCATTGTTATTACTAGGACTCAAAGCCAACTTTAGAAAAGAATATGTTATTTGTTGATCAATGAAATTGACCCCTGGAGACCTCCATCCCTAAATCAGCCCACTCTCTACTAAGATGTAATACTACCTGTCATTTTACCATGTGTAATACATTGCTTTATGTTAAGTAAGCTTTCTCAGGTTTCCATTTAGAATGGAAATACATCCTAGGAGAGTAACAATAGGTCTCAAGTATGTTATGTTTAATACCTGGCACCTAGGCAACATTTTCATGTATCTTTCTCTCCATTTTTTCTGACTAGAGCAGGATAATATAAAAGCATGAGTCCTAGGAGACTTAAAAGAATAGAAACAACACTCCCACCCCCCACTGCAAATCATGCTAACCTAAAACAATGAAACTGTCAGTTATTTTACCAGCAAAATGGGTCTATATTGGATGTGAACTAAGATCCTACATGCCATGTGGTGTGACCAAGAGAAAAAAATTTGCAATTTGGGACATGCAACTATAGCAAAATATATGCAAATTTCTGTAAAAAACATTGTGAAAAACAAAAGATACCAATAGAATTTTAATATATCTTGCTTATTTCACAGCATTCTTAAAGAAGCCTTAAAAATTATATTTTGTAATTACTTTTATTTCCTAGATCAGCAAACTGATTCATAATAAACAGCCTAGGAAAACACAGTTAGAAAATGATAGAGACAGGCCATGAATCTTAGTATGACTCCAAAATCATGATCTTTCCACAAATTCATAATAAAAGGTTATACCCATGTATGTATATTCTACTGATTCACAGACGTGTGAAAGACATGTCAAAGTAATTTAAAGAAAAAGTATAGTCTTTTCAGCATATTATGCTAAAACAATTACACATCCACTTGCAAAATATAAATCTCAGCACTTACTTCACACTTATATAAGAAATAACTTTAGATGTATCATAGACTTAAACATGTAAAAGTTAAAGCTATAAAATTTCTAGAAGAAATAACAGGAGGAAACATTGTGACTTTAATTAGGCAAAAAATTGTTAAATAGGACAGAAACCGTACAACCTAGGAAATAAAAAACAAAATAAATTGAACATCATCAAAATTTAAACCTTCTGCTCCACAAAGACACTGTTAGAGAATGAAATGACAAGCTACAGGCTAGGAGAAAATATGACCCAAATTCCTTTGTAGTAAAGTCATATTTAGATAATATATTAAAACTCTTAGTGAAGTCGCTCAGTCGTGTCCGACTCTTTGCAACCCCATGGACTGTAGCCCCCCAGGCTCCACCGTCCTTGGGATTTTCCAGGCAATAGTAGTGGGTTGCCATTTAGAAGTTAATAATAAGATAACCCACTTTTTAAAATGGACAAAAGATTTAAACAGACATGCCATGAAGAAGACATGTGACTGGCAATCCAGTAGTCCCACTCAGTGTTATTACCCAAGAAAACATGGAAACATTTTCCACACAAAGATTTGTATGTGACTATTTGTATAAACTTATTCATAATAGTCAATATTGGAATCAAGGCAAAGATCCATCTCTTAGTAACTATATAAGCAAATTGCAGTATAGCCATATGACTATATGTCAATGGCTACTTAGCCATTAACACGAATGAACTGTTGATACACGAAACAGTATGAATGGATCTCAAAGGCATTATACCAGAAAACACATACTGTATGATTCCATTTAAATGAAATTCTGAAAAAGACAAAAGTATAGATAAAGGAAATAGATTATTGGTCACCAGGCATTGGGGGTAGAAGATGATAGAATTCAGTACAAATAACCATGAGGGAACTTTTTTGGTAATGGGAATGCTCTGTATCTTGACGGTAGTGTTGACTGAATGACAGTCTGTCTTTAACAAAGTTCACCAGTGGCACACTCAAAAGGAGAATTTTGCTATATGTAAATTACCTTTCAGAAACCTGATTAATAAAAAAAAGGTATTAATAAGTGCAAAAAAATTTCAGAGGAAGAAAGAAATGTAGGGAATGAAATAATCCACAAAGACTCTCTTGTGTGAAAATGAGAGAGATTTCCAGTGGGGAATGAGTGTGAGGAAAAGAACACAGATCACTGTTTACAGAAGAATGAGATGATTCATATGTTTGTTTGAACCTTTCCTCCTGGGGAAGTTAAGGGGCCCAGTTTCTTTGTTCAGTGAGGTTTGAGTTTCTAAGAGCCAAAAATGGGCACAACTCTAAAAGTAGAATTAACCTAACTCTCAAGCTGGAAATCAAATCACAAGGAAAGCCTTCAAAGCAGTATCCAAGTTGGCACATAGTCAAGAACTGATAGTATGAACAAAGCATCAGTGTTCTGATCTTCAGACTCTGACCAGAGTCAAAGTACAAGAAATTGGACAGCAATCAGGGAAACAAAATGGCTGTGAAGTTTACAAAGGTGATTAGGAAGCTAGAGCTGGAGACTTTCAGACAGGGTCTGTGGGCACCCAGAATTCAAGTATTTTTATAGGCTCTGTCTGTCTTGCCCAGTTGTAAAAAAGCAATGATTGATAACATTAAGGTGGTTCAGGAGACAGAAAATAGAGAGGAATGGGAGACACAATTACAGATATAATTGGTCAAATCTACTTCTGTCTCCATTCTACTGAATTCAAATAATACTGAAATGTAAGATGCTATTGTGATAATGCATGGTTTGACATTATAATATTTTATGAATATTCAAGACAGCTTTCCAGGAGTTTCTCTTTCTTGCATCTTATAATAATAATTGTTTGCACATATTCAGCAAAGTGAGAGATTTTGTGAGGCAATCAGTGACATGGGAGTGAAAAAGTAGTTAGTTGGCTTGAGCTATGCTAGCTTGGCGCTAAATTTTATTTCTTAAGTTTAAAGATTGATGCTAAGACGATTAAATGGTGAGTGCCAAAGGGTGTTTCTCAGTTGCTTCCTGGAAGTACTGCTGGCTGCTTCACTCCCTTGCTTTTCAGGGCAACTGCATGAATCTACTATATTATTAAATTCTAATGCATTCAGTAAATATTTATTAAATATTGACTATATTCCTGAGACTATTTTATCTCTGAGGGACAGGGTCACACTGATGCAGTGTGGTAGGATTTAAAGCTTCAAAACACAAAAATGAATAGGGTACCATACCTACCTTCTAATTCTCACAATAAAATGCATAAAGAAGATATATAGCTGTTCAATGTACTGGAATCTCCCCTGTGCCCCAAGGATAGGTATGAGGTCATGAGCCATCTATTAGTGACATAATAAACTTATTGGTGTAAAATATACTATTAAAATATGGGATATTCATAATATTCCTACAATATTTTACATTTTTTCACCAATAAAATTTACAGTTAGATCCTAAAAGAATTAGAATAGGTGAGAATGAACTTCTAAAAATTATTTATTCAATGTATAAGAGCACATCAAACCAGTCCTTAGTTTCATTTATCTTTTCTATTGACATTTTAAAAATTTATTGTCATTTATTTCTGCTCTAATTTTTGTTATTTCCTTCTTTCTTCTAACTTAGGGCTTTGCTTATTTTTTTATTTGTTTCTTAAAGTTCAAAGTTAGATTGTTTGAGACTTTTTTTCTTTTTTCAGGTAGGCATTGATCACAATGAACTTACCTTTTAGAACTGCCTTTGTTGCATCTTATAAATCATGGTGTATTACTTTTCTACTTTTGTTTGTCTCAAGATATTTTTTATTTCTTTTTTGATTTATTCTTTGACTCATTGGTTATTCAGTAGTCTGTTGTTAAATCTCTACATATCTGTGGATTTTCCAGTTTTTTTCATGTAATTAATTTCCAGTTTCACACTATTGTGTTTGGAAAAAATGCCTGATATGATTTCAACCCTCTTAAATTTAAGACTTGTTTTGTGATCAAACCATGTGATTTATCTTGGAAAACGTTCCACGTGCAATGGAAAAGAATGTGTATTCTGTTGCTTTTGGACGGAATGTCCTGTAAGTATTTGTTAAGTCTATCTTTTCTAATATGCTGTTTAAGGCTGATGTTTCCTTATTGATTTTCTTTATATATGATATATCCATTGACATAAGTGGGTTACTAGAGCCTCTACTATTATTGTACTGTTGTTTATTACTCCTTTTAGGTCTTTAAACATTTGTTTGTATATTTAGTTGTTCCTATCTTCAGTCAGTTCAGTCACTCAGTCGTGTCTGATTCTGCAACTCCATGGACTACAGCACACCAGTCCTCTCTGTCCATCACTAACTCCTGGAGCTTGTTTAAACTCATATCCATTGAGTCTGTGATGCCATCCAACCATGTCATTCTCTGTCATCACCTTCTCTTCCTGCTTTCAATCTTTCCCAGAATCAGGGTATTTTCTAGTAAGTCAGTCGGCCAGATCAGGTGGCCAAATTATTGGAGTTTCAGCTTTAGCATCAGTATTTCCAGTCACTATTTAGGATTGATTTCCTTTAGGATTGACTGGTTGGATCTCCTTGCAGCCCAAGGGACTCTCAAGAATCTTCTCCAACACCACAGTTAAAAAGCATCAATTCCTTGGCGATCAGCTTTCTTTATGGTCCAACTCTCACATCCATACATGACTACTGGAAAAACCACAGCTTTGCCTAGACAGACCTCTGTCGTCAAGGTAATGTCTCTGCTTTTTAGTGTGCTGTCTAGGTTGGTCATAGCTTTTCTTCCAAGGAACAAGCATCTTTTAATTTCATGGTTGCAGTCACCATCTGCAGTGATTTTGGAGCCCCCCAAAATAAAGTCTGTCACTGTTTTCACTGTTTCCCCATCTATTTGTCATGAAGTGATGGGACCAGATGCCATGATCTTAGTTTTTTGAATGTTGAGTTTTAAACCAACTGTTTCACTCTTCTCTTTCACTTTCATCAAGAGACTCTTTAGTTGCTCTTCACTTTCTGCCATAAGGGTGCTGTCATTTGCATATCAAGGTTATTGATATTTCTCCCAGCAATCTTGATTGCAGCTTGTGCTTTATTGAGTCCAGCATTTCGCATGATGTACTCTGCCTATAAGTTAAATAAGAAGGGTGACAATATAGAGCCCTGGCATATTCCTTTCCCAATTTTGACCTTGTCCATTGTTTCACGCTGGTTCTAACTGTTGCTTCTTGACCTGCTTACAGTTTTTTCAGGTTTCCTATCTTAGGTGAAAAAATATTTATAAATGTTATATCCTCTTGTTGGATTGAATTTGTTGTCGTTATACCATGTCTTCCTTTGTCTCTTACTACAGTCTTCATTTTAAAGTTCATCTTTTCTGATGTTAGTATATCTTCTCCAAGTTTCTTTTGGTTTCCATTTGTATAGGATATTTCTTTCTAATCCTTCACTTTCTGTCTGTTTGAGCCCTTATAGCTAAAAAGCTTCTCTTATAGTCAGTGTATAGATAAATATCATTTCTTTCAATCCATTCAGCCACTCTATGTCTTTTGATTAGAGAATTCAATTTAAATTTAAAGTAATTGTTGATAGATATTGTTATTTTGTTAGTAGTTTTCTAGCTATTTTATAGTTCTATCTGTATCTTTACTCTCTTTTTCTCTTCCTTTGTGGTTTGATGCCTTCCTTTGGTGGTGTGTTTAGATTCCTTTCTCTTTATCTTTTGTATATTTACTATAGGTATTTGCTCTGTGGTTACCATGAGACTTACATATAAGAATTTATATCTGTAACAGTCTATTTTAAGTTGATAACAAAATTAACTTTTTAAAGTTAAAAATGCTTATTCTCTCTCCTTTTGCTTTATGTATTTAATATCTTATTTTATGTTTTTATCTTGTGTATTACTTAAGTAATTATTGTAATGATAGCTATTTTTATTACTTTTGTGTTTCAACCTTCAAACTAGCTGTATAAATAATTTCTTCACTACCTTAACAATAAATTTACTTTTCCAGTGAGATTTATTCTTTCATATGTGTTGTTACTAATTAGCACTTCTTTCTTTTCATCCTAAAGAAATCCCTTTAACATTTCTTGTAAGAAATGTTATGACAAGAAATATTTCTTGTAAGAAACGGTTTAATGGTGAACTACTTTAGCTTTTGTTTGGAAAACTCTATCTCTCCTTAAATTCTAAGTGATAACTATGCTGAGTAGATTATTTTTTATTCAGCACTTTGAATATATCATGCCACGCCCTTCTGGCCCTCAAAGATTGTGTTGAAAAATCTGATAGTCTTGTGGGGGTTCCCTTGTATGTAACAAATTGTTCTTCTCTTGCTAAGTTTAATATTCTCTCCCTGTCTTTAACTTTTGACATTTTAGTTATAACATGTGTTGGTGTGAGTCTCTTTGGGTTTATCTTATTTGGAAATTTCTGGTCTTCCTGGAACTAAGGAATGGTTCTTTGAATAGATAAACAAAATTGATGAGTTTTTAACTACACTCACCAAGGAAAAAAAAGAGAGGATTCAAATAAATAAAAATCAAAGATGAAAGAAGAGTATTAAAATTGATAACACAGAAACACAAAGAATCATAAGGGACTACTGTGATCAATGATACACTAAAAAATTGAACAATCCAGAAGAAATGTGTAAGTTCCTAGAAGCATACAACCTATAAGCCTAAATCATGATGAAACAGAAAAATCTGAACAGACTGATTACTGGTAAGGAGATTAATTCAGTAATCAAAAACCTCCCCTCAAAATAGTCCAGGCCCAGATGGCTTCCTTAGTGAATTCTACCTAAGGTTCAAAGAACATTATTATCAGTCTTTCTCAAATGCTTCCAAAAATTAAAAGAAAGGAGAACTTTTCCAAATGGGCTTACACTTTATAAGGCCATTATACTGATACTAAACCTGGAAAGAATGCAGAAAGACAAAGATAGACAGATATTGGAGGAGGGGGATTACACATCAATGTTCCTGATTATAAATGTGAAATTCATCGACAAAATATTAGCAAACTGAATTCAGATCATGGTACATACACCATGATCAAATAAGACTTATTTCAGTATTGTGAGGATGTTTCAACATCTGCAAATCAGTTAATGTGGTACACCACATTAACAAAATAAAGAATAAAAATCATACGACCATCTCAATAGATATAGAAAAACATTTGACAAGATTCAACATGCATTTATGATAAAAAAAGAAACACTTCATTAAAGTGTCTACTTAAAAATGGGCAGAATATCTGAACAGACAGTTTTCTGAAGAAGACATACAGATGACCAACAGGAACATAAAAAGATAGTCAACATCATTAATCATTATGGAAATGTAAGTTAAAACCACAATGAGGTATCACCTCACACCTGTTAGAATGGATGTTATCAAGAAGACAAGAAATAATGAGCGTAGGTGAGGATGTGGAGAAGAGGGAAACCTTGTGCATTGTTGCTGGGAATGTGAATTAGTGCAACTATGATAGAAAACTGTGTGGAGATTTTCTCAAAAAATTAAAAATAGAACTTCTGAGCATTTATTTAAGGTAAATGAAAATATTAATTAGAAATGATATATACACTCCCATGTTCATTACAGCATTATTTACAACAGCCAAGATATGGAAACAACCTAGGTGTCCATAAATGAGTGAACAAAGAAAATTTACAAACTTTAAAATATGTAAAATAGAAGCCCAAGCTTGAGTCAAGATAGCTCAGGAGAAATATCAATAACCTCAGATATGCAGATGACACCACACTTATGGCAGAAAGGGCAGAACTAACGAGCTTCTTGATTAAAATGAAAGAGAAGAGTGAAAAAATTGACTTAAAACTCAACATTCAGAAAACTAAGATCATGACATCTGGTCCCATCACTTCATGGCAAATAGATGAGGAAACAGTGGAAACAGTGTCAGACTTTATTTGGTGGGGGTGGGGGGCTCCAAAATCACTGCAGATGGTGACTGCAGCCATGAAATTAAAAGATACTTGCTCCTTGGAAGGAAAGTTATGACCAACCTAGATAGCATATTAAAAAGCTGAGACATTACTTTGCCAACTAAGGTCCATCTAGTCAAGGCTATGGTTTTTCCAATGGTCATGTATGGGTGTGAGAGTTGGACTGTGAAGAAGGCTGAGCACCAAAGAATTGATGCTGTTGAACTGTGGTGTTGGAGAAGACTCTTGAGAGTCCCTTGGACTGCAAGGAGATCCAACAAGTCCATTCTGAAGGAGAGCAACCCTGGGATTCTTTGGAAGGAATGATGCTAAAGCTGAAGCTCCAGTACTTAGACCACCTCATGCGAAGAGTTGACTCATTGGAAAAGACTCTTTACAAATCAACTGTTACTTAAAGAATAAACCAGCCTAGTTGAAATAAATTTAGATGGGAATCAATAAGAAAAACTAGAAGAAAAACCATGAATGCTCAGTAAAAACAAACCTGGTAAGGAGATAGTATAGGGATGCACAAGTCAAATTTTGAAAAGGCCACTCAAGATTAACTTAAAATGGAATATAAATAGAAAAGCAGATGTGTTCGCCTAAAGACTCATTCAAGTAGGAGACAAGGCATGAGAGCGATCAACTCTTTCTAAACCTTGTTTGCTGTTGAAGTATTAATTTTTCACATCTCAGCGGGTGAGGCTTTTTCTGGATCAGGGTCCAGCAGTGTGGGGAGCAGGTACATGGCACCCCTTGCTTGGTGGTTCTCAGTAAAAAGGAACCAGTTTGTATTTCTCTAATCATTAGCAATGTTGAACATATTTTCATGTGCCTCTTGGCTGTCTGTATGATATCTTTGCAGAAATGTCTATGTAAATCTCTTTTGCCCATTTTTTGATTTGGATTGTTTGTTTTTTCGATATTGAGCTATATGCACTTTTTGTGTATTTTGGAGATTAATCCTTTGTTGTGCATCATTTGCCTATATTTTCTCTCATTCTGTAGGTTGTTTTTTTCATTTTGTTAATGGTTTCCTTTGCTGTGAAAATCTTTTAAGTTTATTATTTGTTTATTTTTTCTTTTATTTGGAGTTAAAATAGCGTATAATAATAGATGCATTTCTATATGTGCAATAACCAACATGTATCTCACACCAACTGTATAACATAGGGAACTAATTCAATATTTTGTAATAGCCTATAAGGGAAAATTATATATATATAAGGGAAAATTGTATATATATATATATATATATATACACACATACAACAACTGAATCACATTGTTGTATACCTGAAACTAACACAACATTGTCAATCAACTCTATTAAATAAAAATTTAAAAAATTAAACTATATAAACTTGCAAAAAAATAAATTATATTTAAAACATGTTAACCAAAAGAGGGACTGGGAGAAAAAAGAGGGACTGAAAATACATTGAGGTTAGGTGTCTATGAGCTGTGAATTTGCTTTTGGTATTTGTCCCTATATGTGTCTATAGTTGAATATAATTGTGCCATTTGTTATATTGGGTTTATAGTGTAGCCTAATGTAGAATACAAAATATAACAGGACTTTGGTACACACTATCTAATGTGGTACCAGAGAGACAGCAATTATTCAAATTTATTAACAAATAAATGTGAATTAAACAGACTATTTTAGAAAACTTTACATATAATTTGTATCCACCTCTAAATAATGAGGGTCCTTTAATTCATCTTTGAGATACTATAAAGCAAGAACTACTGTTGTGCTTCTGAGCAGATTAAGTAACACAGAGAGCAAATAATTCAAAATAATGCCTTACACCACTAATTATTAGAGAAATGCAAATCAAAGCTACAGTGAAGTATCACTTCACAAAAGTCAGGATGGTCATCATCAAAAATCTACAAACATGCTGGAGATGGTGGGGAGAAAAGGGAATGCCCTCTTACAATGTTGGTAGGATTGTAAATGGATGCAGCCAGTAAGGAGAAGGATATGGAGGTTTCTTAAAAATCTAAAAATAGAGTTACCAAATTACTCAACATTTTCAATTTGGCATATACTCAGAGAAAACTATAATTCAAAAGATATAGACAGCAAAGAGTCACAAATGTATAGAACACTCTTTTGGACTCTCTGGGAGAGGGAGAGAGAGGGATGATTTGGGAGAATGGCATTGAAACATATATAATATCATATAAGAAATGAATTGCCAGTCCAAATTCGATGCAAGATACAGGATGCTTGGGGCTGGTGCACTGGGATGACCCAGAGGGATGGTATGGGGAGGGAGGCAGGAGGGGGGTTCAGGATGGGGAACATGTGTACACCTGTGGCAGATTCATGTTGATGTATGCAAAACCAATACAATATTATAAAGTAATTAGCCTCCAATTAAAATAAATAAATTTAAATTAAAACCAAAAGATATATGTACCCCCAGTGCTCATTGCAGCACTATTAACAATAGCCAGGACATGGAAGCAGCCTAAATGTCCATCAGCAGAGTAGTGAGTAAAGAAGATATGGTATTTAACTACAATGGAATATTAGTCAGCTATAAAAAGGAATGAAATTGTGCCATTTGCAAATGCATGAATGGACCTAGAGACTGTCATAAAGTGAAGTAACTCAGAGAAAACCAAGTATCATATGTTGACATGCACATGTGGAATCTAGAAAAATGGTATAGATGAGCTTATTTGCAAAGCAGAAAAAGTGATGAATGTAGACACCAAAGAGGAAAGGAGAATGTGGGATGAACTGGGAGGTTGGGATTGCCATATATACTACTATGTATAAACAGCAACTAATGAGAATCTACTGTATAGCGCAGGGCACTCTATTTGGTGCTCTGTGGTGACCTAAATAGGAAGGAAATCCAAAAAAGAGGGGATTTATGTATATGTATGGCTGATTCCCTTATGGGAGAAAGTGAAGAGGAACTAAAAAGCTTCTTGATGAAAGTGAAAGAGGAAAGTGAAAAAGTTGGCTTAAAGCTCAACATTCAGGAAACTAAGATCATGGCATCTGGTCCCATCACTTCATGACAAATAGATGGGGAAACAGTGGAAACAGTGACAGACTTTCTTTGGGGGGCTCCAGAATCACTGAAGATAGTGACTGCAGCCAGGAAATTAAAAGACACTTACTCCTTGGGAGGACAGTTATGACCAACCTAGATAGCATATTAAGAAGCAGAGATATTACTTTGCCAACAAAGGTCCGTGTATTCAAGGCTATAGTTTTTCCAGTGGTCATGTGTGGATGTGAGAATTGGACTATAAAGAAAGCTGAGGACCAAAGAATTTATCCTTTTGAACTGTGGTGTTGGAGAAGACTCTTGAGAGTCCCTTGGACTGCCAGGAGATCCAACCATCCGTCCTAAAGGAACCCAGTCCTGGGTGTTCATTGGAAGGGCTGATGCTGAGGCTGAAACTCCAATGCTTTGGCCACCTCATGCAAAGAATTGACTCATTGGAAAAGACCCTGATGCTGGGAGGGATTGGGGGCAGGAGGAGAAGGGGACAACAGAGGATGAGATGGCTGGATGGCATCACCAACTTGATGCACATGAGTTTACGTGAACTCCAGGAGTTGGTGATGGACAGGGAGGCCTGGCGTGCTGCGATTCATGGGGGTACAAAGAGTCGGACATGACTGAGCAACTGACCTGAACTGAACTGATGGCTGATTCATTTTGCTGTATAGCAGAAACTGACGTAGCAGTGTAAAGCAAATATACTCCAATAAAATAAAGATATAAAATATCTTTTCTGGAAAAAAATAATGCCTTATTCATAGTAAGTACATGGCTATATATGTTAATTTTAATGCTTTGTACTATACTTTTTATTGCTTTGATAAAATTAATGTTATCCACTATGGATAAATAACTATTTTATTTATTTGACCTCAAACTGATGTCCAAAATGGATAAGATAAATGAGGTAAAAACAGTAACCTTTTTAGCAACTGCATGAATGACATACTACTATAACCATGTGTGTATTCATTTATCAGCTGCTCCATTTATACAAATGACGTCTATTTAGATAGTTTGTATCTTTCCTGAAGCTCAGTTCAGTTCAGTTGCTCAGTTGTGTCCAACTCTTTGTGACCCCATGAATTGCAGCATGCCAGGCCTCAGTCCTTGTATTAAACTGTCCATAGACATCACCACAGGACTGGGAAAGGTCAGTTTTCATTCCTATCCCAAAGAAAGGCAATACCAAAGAATGTTCAAACTACTGCACAGTTGCACTCATCTCACACACTAGCAAAGTAATGCTCAAAACTCTCCAAGCCAGGCTTCAACAGTACATGAAACGAGAACTTCCAGATGTTCAACCCGGTTTTAGAAAAAGCAGAGGAACCAGAGATCAATTGCCAACATACATGGATCATTGGAAAAGGAAGAGAGTTCCAGAAAAACATGTACTTCTGTTTTATTGACTATGCCAAAGCCTTTGACTGTGAGGACCACAACAGACTCTGGAAATTTCTTCAAGAGATAGAAATACCAGACCACCTGACCTGCCTCCTGAGAAATCTGTATTCAGGTCAAGAAGCAACAGTTATAACTGGACATGGGACAACACACTTGTTCCAAATTGGGAAAGGAGTACACCAAGGCTGTATATTGTCCTCCTGCTTATTTAACTTATATGCAGAGTTCATCATGAGAAATGCTGGACTGGATGAAGCACAAGCTGGAAACAAGATTGCCAGGAGAAATATCAATAACCTCAGATATGCAGATGACATCACCCTTATGGCAGAAAGTGAAGAACTAAAGAGCCTCTTGATGAAAGTGAAAGAGCAAAGTGAAAAAGCTGGCTTAAAGCTCAACATTCAGAAAACTAAGATCATGGCATCCGGTCCTGTCACTTCATGGGAAATAGATGGGGAAACAATGGAAACATGGGAACAGTGACAGACTTAATTTTGGGGGCTCCAAAATCACTGCAGATGGTGACTGCAGCTGTGAAATTAAAAGATCCTTGCTCCTTGGAAGAAAAGCTATGACCAGTCTAGACAGCATATTAAAAAGCTAAGACATTTCTTTGCCAACAAAGGTCCCTCTAGTTAAGGCTATGGTTTTTCCAGTAGTCATGTATGGATGTCAGTTCAGTTCAGTTCAGTCGCTCAGTCGTGTCCGACTCTTCGTGATCCCATGGACTGCAGCACACCAGGCTTCCCTGTTCATCACCGATTCCCAGACTTACTCAAACTCATGTCCATTGAGTCAGTGATGCCATCCAACCATCTCATCCTGTCGTCCCCTTCTCCTTCTGCTTTCAATCTTTCCTAGCATCAGGGTCTTTCCAATGAGTTAGTTCTTTGCATCAGGTGGCCAAAGTATTGGAGTTTCAGTTTCAACACCAGTCCTTCCAATGAATGTTCAGGACTGATTTCCTTTGGGTGGACTGGTTGGATCTCCTTGATGTGGGAGTTGGACTATAAAGAACACTGAGCACCAAAGAATAGATGCTTTTGAACTGTGGTGTTGGAGAAGACTCTTGAGAGTTCCTTGGACTGCAAGGAGATCCAACCAGTCCATCCTAAAGGATATCAGTCCTGAATATTCACTGGAAGGACTGATGCTGAAGCTGAAATGCCAATACTTTGGCCACGTGATGTGAAGAACTGACTCATTGGAAAAGACCCTGATGCTGGGAAAGATTGGGGGCAGGAGGAGAAAGGGACAATAGAGGATGAGGTGGTTGGATGGCATCATCAGCTTGATGGACATGAGTTTGAACAAGCTCCAGGAGTTGGTGAAGGACAGGGAAGCCCAGGGTGCTTCAGTCCATGGGATCGCAAAGAATCAGACACGAATCAGTGACTAAATTGAACGGCAGCCTCTGCATTTGGATGGAGTCAATCATCTCAAACTCATCATTTCCGTATTGGATTTAGTTCCTGTGATAACTGCTAAGGGAAATCGCCATCATAAACTAGTTCTTAAGTGAAAGTTATCGATTATTCTTGATTTTTTCAATAGTTATTTCTACTTCCAATTTTAGCCATGTATTTTAAATCTATTTCCTGTGTGTTTTTAAAGAAATCTATTTTATTCACTCCATTGCCAGTAATTTAATACAGAATACCATAATCACTTGGCTAGATTACTGACACAGTCTTCCAATTATTATTCATCCTTTGTTCTGTACTGTTTTCCTTTGCACTAATATATTATCTCATTTTATAATTTGGGAGTGATTGGATTTGCAAACATCCATATTTGATTATGTTATTTTCACATATAAAACTCTTAAAACCTCCTTGCTTTCAGGATAAGCTTTCCTCAACATGAATTATAAAAATCTATATGACTTAACTCCCACTTTCTTCTCCAGCCTCATCTCACGCAAGTCCTGATCTTCTACTCCAATCTCCAGTGGTACTAAACATATTGTAGTTTGTAAATAATATGTCAAGTGGCATTCTCTTTCTCTGGAAATTTTTAATTTTTCACTTAACCAAGCTATCTAACTCATGAAAGTGAAGTCGCTCATTCATGTCCAACTCTTTGCGACCCCGTGGACTGTAGCCCAACAGGCTCCTCTGTCCATGGGATTCTCCAGGCAAGAATACTGGAGTGGATTGCCATTTCCTTCTCCAGGGGACCTTCCAGGCCCAGGGACTGAACCCAGGTCTCCCACATTGCAGGCAGACGCTTCAACCTCTGAGCCACCAAATTTACTATATTTAAATCTAACTCCTGGACACCACCTAAAAGGAGAAGAGAACATAGCTAGAGAGAACATCTGGGAAGTTATGAAAGTAATCTGGGCACATGGGAAGAATTTGTGATCTAGAATGTTAACTCCAGAAATGGAGGTATAAAGATGAATCCTAGTAACAGCTTAATGGATTCTATTGAAAAATAATGAATAGACTAACTTCCAAGGAAACATCAAGGCTCTTTGAGAGACTATTGGTGATATTCAAAGAAAAAAGAAAACGGAGATGAGAATCCTTACATGTATCTCTCCATCTATAAAATGAATATAATATTGTTTGCTTTAACCATATCCTATAGATAACATTATTGTGAAAATAATATAACAACCGTGAAAGTGCTTTGAAATAACATGTATTTCTATACAATTTGAGAAGACTTTATTTCATGAATTGGCTGGTACCTAGCACTTAGGCATATTCTTCCATGTCCCATGGCAATCTATACCCAGTAAGGGACACCACAGTACATTCCTGTAGAAACAGAAGAGAGCTGCTGCAGAAAATTTACACACAGGTCCAAAAATATTCCAACAGACACTTTTGTCAGAAACGATGGTATTCAAGTGGATTTATTGACAGAATTTTTCTGGGCAAACAGTTTTTCTCATAGGCAACTGATTAGTATTTGGTGCTAAGGTACAGTTCTGCACGGAACCCTTAAAGCTGGAGTCAAGGAGAGAGTTAAGTGAGTAGTTCAACTGCTAATGCCAGGCTTCGAGAAGGGACCAGAAAACTGGCACCAGATTATTCATCTGGCTACTTTTCAGCCAGTTGGGACAATACAAAAGAAAACAAATATTATGTCATAACTGGGCTCTATGTTAAAATTCACATGCACACACACACACACTCCCCAACTATGTGGTAAAAGAGGACAAGAAATCTGTTTTTTTGAGGTAAAGATTTTTAGATTGCCAAATGTGCAGTTTAGCTTTCTACATCTGCGACTTCATCCTTAGGCCCTAAAATATGCAGTAAACTCTTCAAAACAAATCTTGAGATTTTTCCAAACTGTATGTCTGTGGGTCAATTGGTTTAAACATTCAGTTCAGTTCAGTTGCTCAGTCATGTCTGATTCTTTGCAACCCCATGAATCACAGGATGCCAGGCCTCCCTGTCCATCACAAACTCCTGGAGTTCACTCAAACTCATGTCCATTGAGTCAGTGATGCCATCCAGCCATCTAATCCTCTGTCATCCCCTTTTCCTCCTGCCCCCAATCACTCCCAGCATCAGAGTCTTTTCCAATAAGTCACTCTTCACATGAGGTGGCCAAAGTACTGGAGCTTCAGCTTCAGCATCAGTCCTTCCAATGAATACCCAGGACTGGTCTCCTTTAAGATGGACTGGCTGGATCTCCTTTCAGTCCAAGGGATTCTCAAGAGTCTTCTCCAACACCACAGTTCAAAAGCATCAATTCTTCGGCACTCAGCTTTCTTCACAGTCCAACTCTCACATCCATACATAACCACTGGAAAAACCATAGCCTTGACTAGATGGACCTTTGTTGGCAAAGTAATATCTCTGCTTTTCAATATACTATCTAGGTTGGTCATAACTTTCTTTCCAAGGAGTAAGTGTCTTTTAATTTCCTGGCTGCAATCACCATCTGCAGTGATTTTGGAGCCCCAAAAAATTAAAGTCTGACACTGTTTCTACTGTTTCCCCATCTATTTCCCATGAAGTGATGGCACCAGATGCCATGATCTTCGTTTTCTGAATGTTGAGCTTTAAGCCAACTTTTTCACTCTCCTCTTTCACTTTCATCAAGAGGCTTTTTAGCTCCTCTTCACTTTCTGCCATAAGGGTGGTGTCATCTGCATATCTGAGATTATTGATATTTCTGCTGGCAATCTTGATTCCAGCTTGTGCTTCTTCCAACCCAGCATTTCTCATGATGTACTCTGCATATAAGTTAAGTAAGCAGGGTGACAATATACAGCCTTGACGTACTTCTTTTCCTATTTGGAACCAGTCTCTTGTTCCATGTCCAGTTCTAACTGTTGCTTCGTGACCTGCATACAGACTTCTCAAGAGGCAGGTCAGGTGGTCTGGTATTCCCATCTTTTTTAGAATTTTCCACAGTTAATTGTGATCCACACAGTCAAAGGCTTTGGCATAGTCAATAAAGCAGAAATAGATGTTTTTTGGAACTCTCTTGCTTTTTCCATGATCCAGCGGATGTTGACAGCTTGATCTCTAGTTCCTCTGCCTTTTCTAAAACCAGCTTGAACATCAGGAATTTCATGGTTCACATATTGCTGAAGCCTGTCTTGGAGAATTTTGAGCATTACTTTACTAGCATGTGAGATGAGTGCAATTGTGCGGTAGTTGGAGCATTCTTTGGCATTGCCTTTCTTTGGAATTGGGATGAAAACTGACCTTTTCCAGTCATTGTTCCATGTCCAGTTCTAACTGTTGCTTCCTGACCTGCATACAGACTTCTCAAGAGGCAGGTCAGGTGGTCTGGTATTCCCATCTTTTTTAGAATTTTCCACAGTTAATTGTGATCCACACAGTCAAAGGCTTTGGCATAGTCAATAAAGCAGAAATAGATGTTTTTTGGAACTCTCTTGCTTTTTCCATGATCCAGCGGATGTTGACAGCTTGATCTCTAGTTCCTCTGCCTTTTCTAAAACCAGCTTGAACATCAGGAATTTCATGGTTCACATATTGCTGAAGCCTGTCTTGGAGAATTTTGAGCATTACTTTACTAGCATGTGAGATGAGTGCAATTGTGCGGTAGTTTGAGCATTCTTTGGCATTGCTTTTCTTTGAGATTGGAATGAAAACTGACCTTTTCCAGTCCTGTGGCCACGCTGTTTTCCAAATTTGCTGGCATATTGAGTGCAGCACTTTCACAACATCTTCTTTGAGGATTTGAAATAGCTCAACTGGAATTCCATCACCTCTGCTAGCTTTGTTCGTAGTGATGCTTTCTAAGGCCCACTTGACTTCTCATTCCAGGATGTCTGGCTCTAGGTGAGTGATCACACCGTCGTGATTATCCGGGTCATGAAGATCTTTTTTGTACTGTTCTTCTGTGTATTCTTGCCATCTCTTTTTAATATCTTCTGCTTCTGTTAGGTCCATACCATTTCTGTCCTTTATCGAGCCCATCTTTGCATGAAATGTTCCCTTGGTATCTCTGATTTTCTTGAAGAGATTTCTAGTCTTTTCCATTTGCAAGAAAAAGACATTCAGTAGACATTTCTATGGAGTTGTATTTTAAGATCTCAAAATTTCTCCCTCTTGTTGATGTAAAGATGATGAAAATCATAACTACTTATAATTAAGTAAAGAGAAGAAAATTAAGACTATGAAGAAAAATAAGCAGAAAGTGACTTTATTTATGACCATCACAATGAAAGCTCAGAATGAAAAGTACACCAGAAGTATACTGGTGTATACTAAAAGAAAGAAAAATCTCTTTAAAATTTATTTTATTCTTTTACTTTTTAGAAATAACAGCAACTTTTAATTATTGTATCAGAGAAAAAATATTTATAAATTTAAAAGTCCAGTTATAGTAAGGTGAGATCTTTAAGTATTTAAACACTTCAAATATTTATTTATTTCAGGGCTTTAAACTTTATTTCATATCGTGTGCATGCTAAGTCATTTCAGTCATGTCCAACTCTTTTGTGACCCTATGGACTGTAGCAAGTCAGGCTCCTCTGTCCATGAGATTCTCCAGGCAAGAATACAAGAGTGGGCTGCCATGCCCTCCTCCAGGGGATTTTCCCTACTCAGGGATTGAACTCCCGACTCTCAAGTCTCCTGCATTGGCAAACAGATTTTTAACACTAGCGCCACCTGGGAAGCCATTTCATATAGAGAATAATCTTACACATTAATTATGCAGCTGCTGTATGAATTCTTATATTTTGCTCCCTCTCTGTAACATGTCTTCTAGGTAAATATATTTGTATGTATAATCATGCTTGGCTGAAATTCCAGACCTCTAATATTTGAAGTGATTTTGCTAAAGCGTATGTTTTTAAGGAGTTTAGATCTGACCAGATAGAGATAGTTCCAACTAGAATGACAACAAACCAAAAAAATTCATGGAAATTCCTTTGGCTATAGGAGTTTAAGTAACTCCCATTCTGAAGAAGCTTCTGGTTTATAAAGTGTAGATGAATATGGCTACCCAACCCACCTCCCTGAGATGTTCTGAGTCAAAGCAAAGCTGCATGTGAAAATACTCTGGGGGTGCAAGAGAAATTTAAAACATTGCATAAGTCTAATAAATGTTATGAAATTCAAACAGAAATGACTCCCAAGGAAACTTTTTTTGTCATGTACTTGGAAATACAAAATTATCAACCAAAATGATCTGAACAGAAGTTTGCAAATTTGTTCTCATAATATTTCCAAGTATTTTTACTAGCTCATCGATTTGTATGCTGAAGCCATTTAGATGCCTTGAACTAGAAACTGCAGAGAAGCCATCACAGTAGGCATCTCAAATCAAATCTGTGACATGGCTTGTTGATTTAGTGACACAGATATAACCCAAGGTACACAGTGTCCTGGGCTTTCCTGATAGCTTAGTTGATAAAAAATCCACCTGCAATGCAGAAGACTCTGGTTAAATTACTGGGTTGGGAAGATCCACTGTAGAAGGGATTGGCTACCCACTCCAGTATCCTTGGACTTCCCTTGTGGCTCAGCTGGTAAAGGATCTGCCGGCAATGCAGGAGACTTGGGTTTGATCCCTGGGTTTGGGAAGGTCCCCTGGAGAAGGGAAAGTTTACCCATTCCAGTATTCTGGCCTAGACAGTTCCATGGACTCTACCCATGGGGCTGCAATGAGTTGGACATGACTGACTGACTTTCACTTCATTTCATACAGTGTCTTCTGCAACATGGCAACACCTTGTGTATTAATTGTTCAAAATTGGGAAAAGGGCTGGACTGACACTGAAGTAGCTCTGCTTCTAAAGTTACTGATTTTATCATAACTCCTTTGAGACTCTTTGTATCATTTTCACTGGAGATATATTTTCATCTTTGCTTTCTGTGTTTTCACAGACATTTCATGTATTTTTCATTTCACTTCTATTGGACTCACTGGAACTGGCCTCGTTTGAGTCCTCATAGTCAGTTTCATACTTTAGATTTTAAGATTGACTTCAGCACAAGTCTTGAATCTTTGCCCACATTTCTATAGCAATTGACACCTTATCTTTTATAAATGATTAAGATCATCTCAAAACACAGACATCTTTTCAGACACATCTTTTGTGTCTGCTAGAGTGGTTTTAGAAATAGGCGGCACGCCATAACCTTCCTCTTCTATTCCGCACCCCCCCCCCGAACTCTTCTCAATGTCTTTTAGGACAAATTCTTCATTTTTATCAACCGTACATCATTAATTGTGAAGCCCGATAGGGCTAAGTCTGTCTTAACAGTTGTGCTAAGTTGCTTCAGTTGTGTCTAACTCTTTGCGATCCAATGGACTGGTCAGTGAGGCTCCTCAGTTCATGGGATTCTCCAGGCAAGAATACTGGAGTAAATTGCTGTGCCCTCCTCCAGGGGAATCTTTCTCACCCATGGTTGTGTCCTGCATTGGCAGGGGGTTTCTTTACTGCTAGCACCACCTGGGAAGCCCCTTAACAGTTGTACCACATCCTGAAATCCAGCACATACTTTTGCTTTATTTATTTATTTATTTATTTTCCTTTTGCTTTATTATGTGAAGTATTTCTGGTCTGGAAAATTTGATTACAATTCGTTTTCATTTGATTACAATTTGTTTTCACCTTTACCAGTATACCTATTGACATTTACTGGTACATCTGTTTTCTTTTGGGCTTCCCTTGTGGCTCAGCTGGTAAAGAATCCACCTGCAACGTGGAAGACCTGAGTTTGATCCCTGGTTGGGAAGATCCCCTGAAGAAGAGAAGGGCTACCCAGTCCAGTATTCTGGCCTGGAGAATTCTGTGGACTATACAGTCTGTGGTGTTGTAAAGAGTCAGATACGACTGAGTGACTTTCACTTTCACTGTTTTATTTTACTCTGTTGTGCACAAATTACTCTCTTCCTAGCCAGTCATTTTTATGGACATAAAAGCACACTTTAAAAGCAGACCTGTTAACCTTCTGTTAAACAAACAAAACACATGCAAAGAAATCTTGATCCCCTGATTTCTCTAGCTAGGATCCCAGTTCCCTGACGCACTTCAGCACAAAGCTCCTTAATATCACCTCCTCTTCCTAGCTGTTCAATCCTTTTCTAGGACACTCCAATAGGACTTTTAATCCCAACCTTTCACTAAATCTCTCTCACTCAGACTACCAGCGAACCCATTATTGTAGAACCCATGGGTAATGTTCTGTCCTCATGTTACCAAAACTCTCATATTCATTTAGAGTTGCTGATCTTACTCCTTTGTTATAAAAACATTTTCCTTTCTTAGTTTGTGTGACCAAACTTTTTCAACCTCCCTGGATACTGCTTCTCATGATTTCTTTCTATCTCTAACTCTTTTTATCTCTTCAATAAATTTTAGAGTGTTCCAGGGGTTCTGTCCCCAACACTTTTTTTTCTCTATTTACATTCTCTCCCTGGATACTTTATGCCATCAAATATATAAAAAACGAGTGACACAATTTATAACTCCAATCTAAAACTCTATCCTGAACATATGCAAATCATAAATGCATACGCTTTATCTCATGCTTGCTTTTGGGAGTCCAGAAAGCATTTTGAAAGTATTTTGGCAAGAACTATTTTTCTCCACAAATCCCCAATGACTTGTCCCACAAGTTTTCATTAATCTAAGTAAATAGTACCCCTTTTCACTCAGTTTTTTGGTCTTAAAAACCTGGAAATTATCTTGGGTTCATCTATTTCCTTCATATTGCACATTTAATAAATTAGAAAATCTAGCAGGATATTCTGCTTAATATACCCTGAATATGATTACTTATCTTTAATGCTACTTCTACAATAAAAGGCATTTATATGTCTTACCTATAACAGTATAGAAGCTTCCTATTGGTCTCCCCGCCTCCAGGATTGCATCCTTTTATTCTGTCTTCCACACATATGCTGATTAAAATATCAGCTAATTGCATTCCATTATATTATTCCCAAATATAAGGTCCTAAAATAAGCAAAATCTTTTTAAACTGACTCAAATGATCTCTCTTCACTCTATGCATTGATTTTTAGCCACACTGGCTTAAATTTGTTCTAATACACAAAATCCATTTCTGCTCAAGTCCCTTTTCCTGGTTAGTCTTTTGTTTGGAATGCTGTATGTCTTAGCATCTGGTTTTTCTCTGCCTCCTTTACCCTCTCTGGCAACCAGAAATCAGTTTCTACAATTTAATGTGCTTCTATCTTCTTTGTGGATTTATCCTTCCTTGAAGCCATTTGTTTAACTCACGATCAGTTTTCCCTATTAGAAAGTGAGCTCTCTGACAAGAGAAACTATGCGCTATTCTAGCTTGTTTCCAAAGCCAAGAAATATACTTGAACAGGAGAAACTCAACAAATTCCCCTCTGAAATTGTCTGTTTAATTTTCATGATAATATGGTGGAAGCTCTAGCTACTATATACTTGAAAATTACAGTTTAACATTTTTATTGTTATTTTTGGTTTTATAGCACCCGTTTTGGCAGGCTTACTATATATTAGTCAGTTTGCTAAGCACTTTATTTCTGTTGTGTACTGCAATCTTTATGACACCCTAGGCAATGGCAGCCCACTCCAGTACTCTTGCCTGGAAAATCCCATGGACGGAGGAGCCTGGTGGGCTGCAGTCCATGGGGTCGCAAAGAGTCAGACATGACTGAGCGACTTCCCTTTCACTTTTCACTTTCATGCATTGGAGAAGGAAATGGCAACCCACTCCAGTGTTCTTGCCTGGAGAATCCCAGGGACGGGGAAGTCTGGTGGGCTGCTGTCTATGGGTCACACAGAGTCGGACACTACTGAAGCGACTTAGCAGCAGTAGAAACAGCATGCTGGCATCAAACAGCTGTCAATATTGGGAAAAAATCACGTTTAACACATCATCTTTTTTAAAAGGATGAATTTGCATTATTTTTTCTGACTATTCAGTTAATGGCTTCCCAGATGGTGCTAGTGGTAAAGAACCCACCTGCCAATGCAGGAATCAAGAGATGCGGTTTGATTCCTGGGTCAGGAAGATCTCCTGGAGGAAAAGGCTACCCATTCCAGTATCTTGCCTTGAGAATACCATGGACAGAGGAGCCTGGTTGGCTACAGTCCATGGGGTCACAAAGAGTGGGACACAACTGAAGTGACTGAGCACACAGCGTCAGGTACCAGTGCAGCAGAATGAAGGGTTTCCCCTAATGGTGAAGGGGATGGTAGAAGGAAAGGAGAGAGACAGGTTCAAAGAGCAAGACCCCTAGTGAATTAACAAGATTTATTCCACTCCCTGCTCCACGCTCGACTGTATTCCTCAACTGAGGCCTCAACTTCCTTGGCTCTCCCCGTAGCTCAATAAGCTCAAGCCAACCATCACCCTTGCTCTTGGCTGTCCTGCTACCTGGAAGGCTCTTCTGGACATTTACATAGTTGCTCCAGTTTGCCATTAAATTTGACCTCCACATATCATTTCCACAGTGAGGCCTCCCAGGGACAACAATTTAAAGAAGCTCCCTGCTTCTAGCACTACATGCTATTTGGGCTTCCCAGGTGGCACTAATGATAAAGAACCGACCTGCCAATGCAAGCGACCCAGGAAACTTGAGTTTGATCTCTGGGTTGGGAAGATCCCCTGTAGAAGGAAATGGCAACCCATTCCAGTATCTCTGCCTGGAGAATCCTCTGGACAGAGGAGCCTGGTGGGCTATAGTCCACAGGGTCACAAAGAGTCAGACACGACTGAAGCAACTTAACACACACATTCAGTTAGCAAGTCATGATATGTTTTGTATATTCAATATTTCTGTCTTTTGACTTAAATGCACCAAAGTGTCCCATCATTCAATTTTGATCATTCCATAGTGGAAATGTCAGTTAAATTAACTTTCCTTTGGTCAATGTTTCTCAATCTCATGTTTCTCATAATCCTTATAAACATTTAGAAATGCCCCACTATATTAAGATTCAAAAAGTCATATTTATATATAATTTACATATATAACATTATGTAATATATAATTTAATATAGTAAGTAAAATCACTCAGTCGTGTCCGACTCTTTGTGACCCCATGGACTGCAGCCCACCAGGCTCCTCTGTCCATGGGATTCTCCAAGCAAGAATACTGGAGTGTGTTGCCATTTCCTTCTCCAGGGGATCTTCCCGACCCAGGGATCAAACCCGGGTCTCCCGCATTGGAGGCAGACACTTTAACCTCTGAGCCACCAGGGAAGTCCCATATTATATTAATATATAACTATGTATATTAATCTAGTATATTTAATGTTATATATACTAGATTAATATATATAATAAAATTTATGTAATTTAACTACATGGGCAGTCCTAAAATATATTGTAGCTTGAAAATCACTAAATCTTGCACCATGTGACCATACAGAGATAAATCTTCAGTTTAGTAACATTAAACCAAAGATGATATTTTATATGATGATCCATTGACTCCAGCCTGAGTTCAGTACTGGAGGAGAGCTAAACCGGGTTAGATAAAACTCAAACGAATATTATAGAACGGATGGTAGGGTTAATAGATAGTCCACAGAGATGGGAGTTTCGCTTATAAACAGGAAGCAGCAGGTACAAAATGATGCCACTGAATATAACGAGAGGACTGGGAAGAGGATGGTTGACAACCACAGATACTCATTACCTCAAAGTTGCCTTTGCTTTTACTACAAATTTCATTATTTCTCAGCTTTTCAAACCTATCCCAAGCAGGTGCTTATTTTAATAGTTTACTTAATCAAGCCTCAGCTACTTTGGCAAAGA
Organism: Aepyceros melampus; assembly: GCA_006408695.1. Classification (NCBI taxonomy): domain Eukaryota; kingdom Metazoa; phylum Chordata; class Mammalia; order Artiodactyla; family Bovidae; genus Aepyceros; species Aepyceros melampus. The sequence continues at coordinate 196,901 of SJXQ01007604.1, read as the reverse complement.
GAATCAACACAGACAGCTGTTTTCTATCGTTAGCTATAATTAGCTATGCCATGAACAAACCACCCTAAAACTTAGTGAATTAAAACACCTATTTATTTCTATAACTCTGTGATCCAGCTGAGTGGTTCTGCCCATCTGAGCCAGGCGTGGCTGATAGCTGAGTTTGCTTGTATGTCTGTGTGAGTTGGACAGAAATTAACTCTTCTAGGAGATCCTCAACAGGGATGACAAGACTCTTACCACCTGGTCTCATTTTTCCCAAGAAACTTGATTCAGCTTTTTCTCATGGTGTGATAAGGGTTCAAAAGAGGAAGCGAACACACACAAATATTTTAAAGCCTCTACTTGTGGCAAATTTTGTAATTATCCTAATGGTCAAAGCAAGTCACATAGTCCATTTTAGAGTTACTGTGGAAAGAAACTACCAAAAGTTATGAATAAAAGAAGGCTGAAAAACTAGGACTAATCAACACAATGGTCTCTTAATTCAACATTTTAGATTTATAGTAATTGCCAAAGAGATTGATAGTTTCATACCACATCTAAACTATCTTTTCTCCTTAGTCATAGAAGTTTTACTTTTAGAGGGAACATGCCCACCCAGGATTAAGAACTATATTTTCTTCCAGCTTTGGAACTGCATGTAACTATGTGACCTAAACATATAAAGCAATGTAAGTAGTAATGTCCAGGGGTAATTCTAGAAAGGTGCCTTCAAAAGGATTTCATCCTGGTTTTTTTGTTTTGTTATTCCTCTGTCTTCTAAACTCAGCATCTATTTAAGAATCATTTTTTTACTATGAAATGACTATGCAAAGAAAGACATGTTATAATGATAAAGCAGAAATATAGGCAGTTGTCTTCCTAGTGACACTGTGGAGCCCCCATATTAGTTATGTAATGCCTACTTTTGCACCTATTTTCCCATGAGACAGAAATAAACTTCAATCTTTTTCAAATACCATTAATATATTCTTTTCTCATTTTAATCTAAAGCTAAATCTAATTTGATGTAAATCTGCAGATAACAAATATTTTATGAACACTGATAAACTGCCCATTTTTAAGAGGGAATAATACAAGGCAAAAATAAAATTCTGGTTATGAAAAACATATCTTTAACAGGCTTCTGCTATGTAAGACTTCTCAGAAGTTTAAAGGTTAAGAAGCATGTTTAATCTCTAAGAAAGATATGTATCCATGTTGACCAGTAGATGGTAGAGTCAAGATACATGTTTTCTAGAATTTGCTTTTGTGGCCTACTCACTAAGTTGTGTCTGACTTTTTGCAACCCTGTGGACGATAGCCCACAAGGCTCCTCCTCTGTCCATGGGATTTCCCAAGCAAGCATACTGGAATTGGTTGCCATTTCTTCCCCCAGGGGATCCTCCCAGACCTGGGAGCAATCCTGCGTCTTCATCATTGGCAGGTGGATTCTTTACCACTGAGCCACCAGGAAGCCCTTGTTTTCTAGAATTGAATTTTACACAGGCTGTTTTATAGTTTATGCATTCTATATCAATGTCCATAGTGTCAATTTTCCTTTTCTTTCTTTCTTTTCCACTGTTTGTTAGTCTTAATTTTATATATGTCACCAAATACTAATCTGTTTGTAAGAAAATATGGTCACTGATACATGAGACACCCAGCTGTACTGTTGTGTGAGAAAGAATCTGAGGGAGAGGGAGGGGAATGTGTCCCAATCTGGATGCAAATAGGAACAGAGAGAGAAAAAGAGTTGCTGTGGCAAAGTGCTTGTAATAAATAATCCGACTACAGAATCTGCAATATATGAAAAATGGGCATCGTAGAGAATAAACCATATAATTAGTGCTGATTTTTCCTACCAATAGGACATAACAACCTAGAGGAAAGGAAAAAAGATCAATGCTAAGAAAATAAACTCAGAAGGATAAAGAAAGGAGTATTTTCTATTTGTTATTTCCTGGTTTGCTTTGGTGTATTTCTTTTTTCATGAAATTTATTTTAGCTTGGCATCAGCCTGTGAAAAATGTGATCTCTCAAACCAGAACATTTTCTCAGGCTTCTCCAGCTGTGAAAATAATGAGTGTGTCTTAGAAAAGAACCAAATAGTTATAAATACCATCTCTGAGGATGAACACTCTGTAGTTTTCTCTCTAGCTCTTTTCTAAATGTTTAGTGACCCTCTCTATTTCACAATTTCCAACTCCTTTCAAACTAGGCTCCAGTTCAACCAACAATCAATACTTGTGTTTTCAGTGCAGCTCAACAGTAATTGATACAACATTTCTCGTTCTCAGAGTTCTGTATAAAATATGCAGAGTATATTGTAGAAGAGATTGTGTCCTTATCCTCATGGTGTTTATATTCTGATTAGATTGGGTCATTATTACAAAATAGAATGTGTTCTGGGTTACCTGAGACTAAAAGCAAATACTTATCAATATGAGAGACAGAAAAAGAGAGAGTGAAAACTAGAAAGAGACTAGGGGGGATATGGGGAGAGAAATAAAGGCAAGATTTAGGGAGGGAGGATAATAAAGAAAATCTCTGAAGTATAAGAAATACTCATGTGGTGCACCTGAAACTATCTTAACATTGCTAATTGACTAGACTCCACTATTAAAAAGTTTAAAAAAAAAACACTCATATGTCAGATTCATGGAGAACATGTCAAGCGCAGAGAATCACTTAGACAAAGACATGGCAAAAACAAAAATACATTTGGGTATCATAAACTTGTATGTTTTACAAGGTCACATATTTGGTGAGTATTTGATAGAAACAAGGTATTTTATGAAAATAAAATAGTCAACACAGGAATATTAAAGATTTCCAAACATATTTAGACTCATGGAACAGGATGATTGTCCTTTTGGAAACATATAGAATGAAAATTATTGGGGGGAACCATAAGCAGAAACTGGAAGTAGAAAGAAGTTGCTTCAGTTGAAAAATTAGAGAATCACAAGTTGAACTAGGATATTAGCAAGAGGGCATGAAACACCTTTGAAGGCAAGAAACAGTAAAGGCATAGACTTATAGTACTTGATTTCTAATCTATGGAATTGTGCTGGTTCTTTACAACAGTCTTTGGGTATTTAAAGCTTAGGCAAGTTAGAGTCAGCATGAATGCTACCATGTCTAAGAATATCTTTTTCCCAAATAAAAATGAGGAAAAAGGATGAAGGACAAAAGAAAATGCAATTTTATCTCATCATTATTTGTCTCAATTAGCACTGGCCTTCCCACTGAAGAGCATCTAATTATTTATTAAATTAAATTGATACCTATGCTCTTTAACCTCATCTGGCAGCCCAGTGTCTGTGTTTATTATTCTCAAGGTATAACCTCATCATCCAACATCTGGCCTGCATTTATTTTCCTTTGATTTCTTTTCCTCTCCTTCACTCCCTTACCCATTTTACCTTCTATGTTTTTCTAAAATAGTAATGTGAATGGATGATATCTCTCAGCATTTTACATTCAAACCACTAGCCAGCCTTCTGAAAAGAAGTCAAAGATATACCACATTTGCCCAGAGAAGTGTCAGAAATAAAATACTGAATGTAGAGTATTCATCACAAATCCAACAGGATTATTCTTTCAGTCTGAGAAGAAAGATGCTCTGTACAATAAAATTTACAAGATGCACTCATCTAATATAATGCATGTTCCTCTAATGTAAAAGAATGGTGTGCAGGTCAGAAATAAGAAAAATAAGAAAATTGACTTCTATGTAAAATGTGTCTCAACTGATGCTTGACTCACTACAGAAGAGTATCTAGTAATTGAAGGACACTCCCCTGAGTCCCTGGGAAATTTTTCATAGACAGAGGAACAAGGCAGATACTTGACTTTTGTCTTAGAGACCTGGTCAAACTTTGGCCATAGTTTGATTTAGTCACATTGTGAAAAGAAAACAATGAGTAAATCTGAAATAATCAGTTTGTAAAAATCACAATTGGAGCAACATCTGGGTTGAGAAAAAGGAGCTCTTGGGAAATGTGGCTGCTCTGTCAGCACTGCATAATTCAAGAGAAGAAGGGGAAGCCGGATGGAATTAGAATTGTTCTACACGTATGTGTCAGAATTCTATTGAAGTCCAACGGGTCTCAGCATTTGAAAAGCTGGATTTCATATGGGGCGTTTGCAAATTTGGCTTCTTGGCATGCCAACACGTAAAGTAACTCATTCCCATCACACTATTCCTCCATCTGGTCAAATGAAATTAACTTCATGCTTATATCCATTAACTCTTCAGTTCAGTTTAGTTCAGTTCGGTCACTCAGTCGTGTCTGACTCTTTTCAACCCCTTGAACTGCAGTATGCCAGGCCTCCCTGTCCATCACCAACTGCTGGAGTCCACCCAAACCCATGTCCATTGAGTCAGTGATGCTCCTCCTGCCCTCAATCTTTCCCAGCATCAGGGTCTTTTCAAATGAGTCAGCTCTTTGAATCAACTGGCCAAACTATTGGAGTTTTGACATCAGCATCAGTCCTTCCAATGAAAACCTAGGACTGATCTCCTTTAGGATGGACTGGTTGGATCTCTTGGCAGTCCAAGGGACTTACAAGAGTCTTCTCAACACCACAGTTCAAAAGCATCACTTCTTCGGTGCTCAGCTTTCTTTATAGTCCAAACTCTCACATCCATATGTAACCACTGGAAAAACCATAACCTTGACTAGATGGACCTTTGCTGACAAAGTAATGTCTCTGCTTTTTAATATGCTATCTAGGTTGGTCATAACTTTCCTTCCAAGGAGCAAGTGTCTTTTAATTTCATGGCTGAAGTCACCATCTGCAGTGATTTTGGAGCCCTCAAAAATAAAGTCAGCCACTGTTTCCACTGTTTCCCCAACTATTTGCCATGAAGTAATGGGACCGGGTGCTATGATCTTAGTTTTCCAAATGTTGAGCTTTAAGCCAAGTTTTTCACTCTCCTCTTTCACTTTCATCAAGAGGCTCTTTAGTTCTTCTTCCCTTTCTGCCATAAGGGTGGTGTCATCTGCATATCTGAGGTGATTGATATTTCTCCCGGCAATCTTGATTCTGGCGTGTGCTTCCTCCAGCCCAGCATTTCTCATGATGTACTCTGCATGTAAGTTAAATAAGCAGGGTGACAATATACAGCTTTGACATACTCCTTTTCCTATTTGGAATCAGTCCATTGTTCCAGTCCAGTTCTAACTGTTGCTTCCTGAGCTGCATACAAGTTTCTCAGGAGGCAGGTCAGGTGGTCTGGTATTTCCATCTCCTTCAGAATTTTCCACAGTTTATTGTGATCCACACAGTCAAAGGCTTTGGCATAGTCAATAAAGCAGAAATAGATGATTTTCTGGAACTCTCTTGCTTTTTTGATGATCCAGAGGATGTTGGCAATTTGATCTCTGGTTCCTCTGCCTTTTCTAAAATCAACTTGAACATCTGGAAGTTCACGTATTGCTGGATAATTTTGAGCATTACTTTACTAGCGTGTGCTGCTGAGTCACTTCAGTCGTGTCCGACTCTGTGCAACCCCATAGACGACAGCCCACCAGGCTCCCCCGTCCCTGGGATTCTCCAGGCAAGAACACTGGAGTGGGTTGCCATTTCCTTCTCCAGTGCATGAAAGTGAAAAGTGAAAGTGAAGTCGCTCAGTCGTGTCCAACTCTTAGCGACCCCATGGACTGCAGCCTACCAGGCTCCTCCATCCATGGAATTTTCCAGGCAAGAGTACTGGAGTGGGTTGCCACTGCCTTCTCCATACTAGCGTGTGAGATGAGTGCAATTGTGCAGTAGTTTGAACATTCTTTGGCATTGCCTTTCTTTGGGATTAGAATGAAAACTGCCGGGTTCCTATGAAATATTGCTCTCTACAGCATCAGACCTTGCTTCTATCACCAGTCCTGTCCACAACTGGGTATTGTTTATGCTTTAACTCCATCCCTTCATTCTTTGTAGAGTTATTTCACCACTAATCTCCAGTAGCATATTGGGCACCTACCGTGCCAACTGTGAAGTAGGCAAATCTGATTGAACCGACTGATACCCAAGCACCGTTTGTTTAGAAAGTTCTTCTGACTTCTTGTACATTATTCCTTTCACTTTTTCAATCATTATTCTTCATTCATGCCATTCTTCACCCTTTGTGGGAAAGCTACATGTCCACCTAGTCTCTTCAGCCTCAGGAATTTCTATGGAAAAGTGTACGAGGATGACCTTCCTTCTAGGTTGACTCTTGGACCAAGGTTGGCAGCAGTGCACTTCTCTTTGTAGTTTCCACCTTATACCTTAGTGAATACACTCAGGTCCTCTGGTTGGAATCTTTTCATTTACCAGTTTATGACTTATAATTCTAACTTGACCCATTCTTAAACCATTCTTTCTTTAGCTGGAGAGATATTTGTCCCTCCTCCTTTCAACAAATCATCCTTCAGTTTGAATCTACATTAATTGTTTCCAATTTCTTTTGAGATCATTGAGATCAATTATCTCATCTTTTGTTTATATCCTCAGTCATCTCCACTCTTTCTCCAAAATTTTGTCTTACCTTTATTTGGTCTCAAAATCAAAACCAAAAAGTTTTCATGACCCTACCATACCTCCATCTATTGTCTAATATTGCAACTTCCAGACCCTGACAAAAAGTTTGTTCTAGACTTATTGTTTAAACCTCCTGCATTTTCTTCAATCTTATTTCCAGAACTCTAGTAAACCTGCACTTTTATCAATATCCTTGAAATTATTCAATTCAGGGAAATTCCTCAGCTTTCATTTTTCTTGACACTTTTGTCTCTATAAGACTTAAATGTTATCACATTATGATCCTCCCATTTCTTTTGTCCGGTAACTCTGTCTACAATTTTCTTCTGCTTTCCTTTTCTCTTACTCTTGGTTTCTTCTACAAGGTTGACATATTCCATTTTCTTTCCACAATGTCCTCAACAGATTTACTCATTACTTCTTTTCTTCCAACTATCCTCTGATGGAAGATTTTCAAAATGTCATCAGAGCCTAACACCTCATTCAACTATTCAGTAACAACACATTTAAATTCATTGTATACCCTTTATGACTGATACTATGTGTTTTATAGGGGTGTGTATGTGTGGGTGTGTGTGTTAGTCTCTCAGTTCAGTTCAGCTCAGTCGCTCAGTCGTGTCCAACTCTTTGCGACCCCATGAATCGCAACATGCCAGGCCTCCCTGTCCATCACAAACTCCCAGAGTTCACTCAGACTACGTCCATCGAGTCAATGATGCCATCCAGCCATCTCATCCTCTGTCATCCCCTTCTCCTACTGCACCCAATCCCACCCAGCATCGAAGTCTTTTTTTCCAATGAGTCAACTTTTCGCATGAAGTGGCCAAAGTACTGGAGTTTCAGCTTTAGCATCATTCCTTCCAAAGAAATCCCAGGGTTGATCTCCTTCAGAATGGACCGGTTGGATCTCCTTGCACTCCAAGGGACTCTCAAGAGTCTTCTCCAACACCACAGTTCAAAAGCATCAATTCTTCGGCGCTCAGCCTTCTTCACTGTCCAACTCTCACATCCATACATGACCACAGGAAAAACCATAGCCTTGACTAGACGGACCTTAGTTGACGAAGTAATGTCTGCCTTTGATATGCTATCTAGGTTGGTCATAACTTTTCTTCCAAAGAGTAAGCGTCTTTTAATTTCATGGCTGCAGTCACCATCTGCAGTGATTTTGGAGCCCCCCAAAATAAAGTCTGACACTGTTTCCCCTGTTTCCCCATCTATTTCCCATGAAGTGATGGGACCGGATGCCATGATCTTCCTTTTCTGAATGTTGAGCTTTAAGCCAAGTTTTTCACTCTCCTCTTTCACTTTCATCAAGAGGCTTTTGAGTTCCTCTTCACTTTCTGCCATAAGGGTGGTGTCATCTGCATATCTGAGGTGATTGATATTTCTCCCAGCAATCTTGATTCCAGCTTGTGCTTCCTCCAGCCCAGCATTTCTCATGATGTACTCTGCATGAAGTTAAATAAGTAGGGTGACAATATACAGCCTTAACATACTCCTTTTCCTATTTGGAACCAGTCTGTTTTTCCATGTCCAGTTCTAACTGTTGCTTCCTGACCTGCATATAGGTTTCTCAAGAGGCAGGTTAGGTGGTCTGGTATTCCCATCTCTCTCAGAATTTTCCACAGTTTACTGTGATCCACACAGTCAAAGGCTTTGGCATAGTCAATAAAGCAGAAATAGATGTTTTTCTGGAACTCTCTTGCTTTTTCCATGTCCAGCAGATATTGGCAATTTGATCTCTGGTTCCTCTGCCTTTTCTAAAACCAGCTTGAACATCAGGGAGTTCACGGTTCACGTATTACTGAAGCCTGGCTTGGAGAATTTTGAGCATTACTTTACTAGCATGTGAGATGAGTGCAATTGTGTGGTAGTTTGATCATTCTTTGGCATTGCCTTTCTTTGTCTCTCAGTCATGCCCAACTCTTTATAACCACATGGACTGTAGACTGCCAGACTCCTCTGTCTATGGAATTCTCAGGCAAGAATACTGAAGTGGGTAGTCATTCCCTTTTCCAGGGCATCTTTGCAACCCAGGGATTGAACCTGGGTGTCCTGCACTGCAGGCTGGTTCTTTATCATTTGAGCCATGAGGGAAGCCCATATTATAGGTCATTAACTTGAAATATAAACTCAGTCTGTTTAATTCCAGAGCTGATGCTCTTAACAACTACATTATAGAAATTTCAATTAATATACCTTTCACTGAGTATAGTAAGGCAACCTCAAAATGTCTACATTTGTAGCCAAAGCAACCATAGTCTAATTCTCTTTGGAATTTCAGTCCTGTATTTCTAATTTTCCAATGATTCGCATGTGGCCTCAACACTGCAAATTCAACACACATAAATTTATTTCCTCAGAAAGATACAGTTTACAAGACTTCCCTAGTGGTCTAGTGGCTAAGACTTCATGCTTCCAATGCAGGGAAGCAGTTTCAATCCCGGGTTGAGGAAGCAAGGACACCTATATTCTTCACAGCATAGCCAAAACTAAAATTTTAGAAAGAGAATTAAAAAAAAAATATATATATATATATATATATATAATTTAATTTTAATTTTCCAACATGGATAATCCTACACGGAATAGATGAAGAAAGTATGGCAATATTCCTTTCTTCCATGTTTTAAAGTCCCACCCAAAGCCTCTGTCTATCACCTTCGAGAAATAAAAATGGAAAGAACAATACATGAGCATAGGTCTCACCACAAGACGATGATTTTAGTTGACCTTGTAAGCATTTCTCATGATGTACTCTGCATGAAGTTAAATAAGTAGGGTGACAATATACAGCCTTAACATACTCCTTTTCCTATTTGGAACCAGTCTGTTTTTCCATGTCCAGTTCTAACTGTTGCTTCCTGACCTGCATATAGGTTTCTCAAGAGGCAGGTTAGGTGGTCTGGTATTCCCATCTCTCTCAGAATTTTCCACAGTTTACTGTGATCCACACAGTCAAAGGCTTTGGCATAGTCAATAAAGCAGAAATAGATGTTTTTCTGGAACTCTCTTGCTTTTTCCATGGTCCAGCAGATATTGGCAATTTGATCTCTGGTTCCTCTGCCTTTTCTAAAACCAGCTTGAACATCAGGGAGTTCACGGTTCACGTATTACTGAAGCCTGGCTTGGAGAATTTTGAGCATTACTTTACTAGCATGTGAGATGAGTGCAATTGTGTGGTAGTTTGATCATTCTTTGGCATTGCCTTTCTTTGTCTCTCAGTCATGCCCAACTCTTTATAACCACATGGACTGTAGACTGCCAGACTCCTCTGTCTATGGAATTCTCAGGCAAGAATACTGAAGTGGGTAGTCATTCCCTTTTCCAGGGCATCTTTGCAACCCAGGGATTGAACCTGGGTGTCCTGCAGTGCAGGCGGTTCTTTATCATTTGAGCCATGAGGGAAGCCCATATTATAGGTCATTAACTTGAAATATAAACTCAGTCTGTTTAATTCCAGAGCTGATGCTCTTAACAACTACATTATAGAAATTTCAATTAATATACCTTTCACTGAGTATAGTAAGGCAACCTCAAAATGTCTACATTTGTAGCCAAAGCAACCATAGTCTAATTCTCTTTGGAATTTCAGTCCTGTATTTCTAATTTTCCAATGATTCGCATGTGGCCTCAACACTGCAAATTCAACACACATAAATTTATTTCCTCAGAAAGATACAGTTTACAAGACTTCCCTAGTGGTCTAGTGGCTAAGACTTCATGCTTCCAATGCAGGGAAGCAGTTTCAATCCCGGGTTGAGGAAGCAAGGACACCTATATTCTTCACAGCATAGCCAAAACTAAAATTTTAGAAAGAGAATTAAAAAAAAAATATATATATATATATATATATATAATTTAATTTTAATTTTCCAACATGGATAATCCTACACGGAATAGATGAAGAAAGTATGGCAATATTCCTTTCTTCCATGTTTTAAAGTCCCACCCAAAGCCTCTGTCTATCACCTTCGAGAAATAAAAATGGAAAGAACAATACATGAGCATAGGTCTCACCACAAGACGATGATTTTAGTTGACCTTGTTTTTACCTACTATGACTGATAGAAAAAAATATGGTTTCTTCAGAATACTTATATGGAAGTGTGACTAATGTTTTAGAATTTTCAAGGCCAATTTTCTGTGGTATCGTATTTCAAATTCTGTTACATTTCAGACAATTACAGATTGTGTTGTAGTCTAAAGGGGGAAGACATTGACATTTCAATATAGAAAGGAATGGAAGAACGTTTAGTTGTGAGCCCCCAACCACACTCATTGTACTTCAACTTTCCTATTAATTTTCCAAGAATCTCTAGTCCAAAATCTTGCATCAAACTTTGGCTCACCTTTCTGTCATGAGAAATATGTCAATTATTCCTTCTCATTATATTATATTACCTATTCCACAGATGTACTGTTACGGCCACTTGAGTTTAGGATCTCCTTACCTGAACAGAGAGAACCAGATGCAAAGTCCACTCTTAAGAAGACAGAATTTACTGGAAGAGACAAGAATGCAAGCAATTATGTATACTGCAAGACAAAATAGAAATTATGTCAAACAAAAATATAATTAACTAATTCTGGGAAGGCTTGTGGTTGGTTTGGCATGTTTTAGCTACACATAAGTTGGTCTTTAATTTCATTTTGGTATGTTCAAAAACTTCTGGTTCAGCTACAACCAGGGCCTAAGAACTAGTCTCTTCACTGAAGGAGGTATATAGAGAGAAAGATGAGTGCCCATGTCCTGATTTTACCAACTAGTTGTAATCATAAGACAGATGACAGGGATTTCTCTAAGTTAAAATTAAGGGGCTCACAACCTAGGAGAATTCAGGAATATTCACTAGCTTCTCTATCTGAAATCTTGCATTTTCTTCCATGATGAATGTAGGAAAACACCACGCACACAAATACAGATCACATGCACACAATGGTCTTAGCAGTACTTGTGAACTGTCCTTAGATTTCTCGTTTGTCATCTCATACTTCACTGCTGCAGATATCTCAAAGTATTAAGTCACCACTACTTTGAAACCAAGTAATGAGACTTTCTAATACATCTTTCTTCTTAGTGTATTAATAAAGCATCATGTATTATATCACAAATTTATTTACCATTTTAGTTGTATTTCTATATATTGTGCTCAGTCACTGTATCGTGTCTGACTCTTTGTGATCCTATGGGCTGTAGCCTGCCAGGCTCCTCTGTCTATGGAATTTTCCTGGCAAGAATACTGGAGTGGGTTGCCATTTCCTCCTCCAGGGGATCTTCCCAACCCAGGGGTTGAACTTGCATCTCCTGCATTTCCTGCATTGGCAGGTGATTCTTTACCACTGTGCTTCCCGGAAAGCTCTCCACACATTGGTTTCTATTATAATCCTTTGTGTGTTATTTTATGAATTTGAAAAATATTTAAGTCCACTCTTAAGAAGACAGAATTTACTGGAAGAGACAAGAATGCAAGCAATTATGTATACTGCAAGACAAAATAGAAATTATGTCAAACAAAAATATAATTAACTAATTCTGGGAAGGCTTGTGGTTGGTTTGGCATGTTTTAGCTACACATAAGTTGGTCTTTAATTTCATTTTGGTATGTTCAAAAACTTCTGGTTCAGCTACAACCAGGGCCTAAGAACTAGTCTCTTCACTGAAGGAGGTATATAGAGAGAAAGATGAGTGCCCATGTCCTGATTTTACCAACTAGTTGTAATCATAAGACAGATGACAGGGATTTCTCTAAGTTAAAATTAAGGGGCTCACAACCTAGGAGAATTCAGGAATATTCACTAGCTTCTCTATCTGAAATCTTGCATTTTCTTCCATGATGAATGTAGGAAAACACCACGCACACAAATACAGATCACATGCACACAATGGTCTTAGCAGTACTTGTGAACTGTCCTTAGATTTCTCGTTTGTCATCTCATACTTCACTGCTGCAGATATCTCAAAGTATTAAGTCACCACTACTTTGAAACCAAGTAATGAGACTTTCTAATACATCTTTCTTCTTAGTGTATTAATAAAGCATCATGTATTATATCACAAATTTATTTACCATTTTAGTTGTATTTCTATATATTGTGCTCAGTCACTGTATCGTGTCTGACTCTTTGTGATCCTATGGGCTGTAGCCTGCCAGGCTCCTCTGTCTATGGAATTTTCCTGGCAAGAATACTGGAGTGGGTTGCCATTTCCTCCTCCAGGGGATCTTCCCAACCCAGGGGTTAACTTGCATCTCCTGCATTTCCTGCATTGGCAGGTGATTCTTTACCACTGTGCTTCCCGGAAAGCTCTCCACACATTGGTTTCTATTATAATCCTTTGTGTGTTATTTTATGAATTTGAAAAATATTTGACTTTTGGACTCTGTGGGAGAGGGAGAGGGTGGGATGATTTGGGAGAGTGGCAGTGTAACATATATGATATCATAAGTGAAACAAATTGCCGGTCTAGGTTCGATGCAGGATGCAGGATGCTTGGGACTGATGCATGGGGATAATCCAGAGAGATGGTGCTGGGGGGGAGGGGGGAGTTGGGGGTCAGGATTGGGAGTTGATGCACACTCGTGGCTGATTCATGTCAATGTATAGCAAAACGAATACAGTATTATAAAGCAAAACAAACTAAAAAATAAAAATTAATTTAAAAAATAAATAAAAATTACTACTTATCAAAAAAAGAAAAGAAAAAGAAAAAAAAATTTTTTTTTTACTTTTTTCTAAAAGGGGATCATAGGTTACATCATAATGTGAAGTAGCCATAGCGCCAAAAGGCAAAAATGACCTATATGAAATCTTGTCCTTTGGAAATTCAAAGGAATAAGAGACTGACAAACCTAGAGTGGATATAGTTTTCCAGAAGGAACAATGCTCCAGGAACATGTGAGGTTTTGCCTAGGCATGAAATACAGAGCACCTGGAAGGATAATCAAGATGGGCAGAGTGAAGAAAAGTGAAGGCATAGATGCATGAATGAGAGTGTGGGCTGAAAGAGCCAATGACTTACACTCTCAGGCTCAGCCACTTCTGATGGCAAAAAGGAACTGGCAGGACATTCCATTTTTTTTTTTCTCTCTCAAATAATAGTACTCTGTTTATTATAATCCATTTTCCTCTGATCTTTAATTTTTTTAATTAATTTTTATTTTTTAGTTTGGGATTGGGAGTTCATGTAGGACATTCCTTAGTAAGCACAGCAAGTCTCCTTTTCTCCAGGAAGCCACATCTACCCTGGGAGAACATGATTCAAATGTTTTAGGGTCGCATCCTGTCTTAGCACTATTTTTTTTTTTTTAACTCTAGTCGCATACAAGTTTTATATATTTTTTTAATAAGAGCTTTACATCATTCCTACATGGTTCCTATGTGGTCTCAATTATGTGGTACAGATGTGAGCAGAGATGGTTTAAGGACACAAAAGACTAGAATAAAGCTTGGAGGGAATAGGATGTGGGTGTGGATAACACATCCAATCAAGACATGATGCAAAGTGACAGGGCCTACAGGCCAAGTTTAAAATTTCCTGCTCATTCACACTCCTATTCTAACCCCTAATGATTTCTAACCACTGAGATCAACCCCTGCCTTTTCTTCTGTAACCCTATGCCCCCATGTGCTCTTAACTCCATTCAAGTGGCAGAAGGTCACTGACAGAAGTGAATATACAGTTGGCAGGGGAACTGATTGGAGTCTGAGCTAAATTACAATTCAGTTGCAAGCCCACCAGACTAGTGCTTTTTCTAACCTAATCCTCTTCATCATAAACGTGCTTAAAAGCATGAATCTCTGACATTCTCTCTTCTACAGCTCTGGTTTTTGTTTGATTCTTGACATAAGCTCATTTGTTATTTTTGAGCAGGCTGTATATACTTTTTTGCTAAAGTCCACATGAAATTTGATTACCCACATGCCAACCTTGTAACAAAGCAGTTCCTGAGTTTTTATTGTGTGTGTTACTTTACATGGAAGAATCGGTGAGTGGTAGCAAGGATTCTTGGCCCCATGTCTAGATGAAAAACATCAGATATAAAAGCAGTGGAAGGTTTTGGAGAAACATCTCTACCACGGATTAGTTTGCTTTACAATTTCATAGAGGTTCCTTGTTTGCTCAACTTTGAAGCCATTTATTTTTCCCCACTCTCTTCTTTAGCTTATTCCAGTCAAAACTTCTCCCAACAAGATAAGGCTTGTAAATGTATATACTTTTTTGCTAAAGTCCACATGAAATTTGATTACCCACATGCCAACCTTGTAACAAAGCAGTTCCTGAGTTTTTATTGTGTGTGTTACTTTACATGGAAGAATCGGTGAGTGGTAGCAAGGATTCTTGGCCCCATGTCTAGATGAAAAACATCAGATATAAAAGCAGTGGAAGGTTTTGGAGAAACATCTCTACCACGGATTAGTTTGCTTTACAATTTCATAGAGGTTCCTTGTTTGCTCAACTTTGAAGCCATTTATTTTTCCCCACTCTCTTCTTTAGCTTATTCCAGTCAAAACTTCTCCCAACAAGATAAGGCTTGTAAAATAAATGCTGCTGCTGCTGCTGCTAAGTCATTTCAGTCATGTCCGACTCTGTGCGACCCCATAGATGGCAGCCCACCAGGGATTCTCCAGGCAAGAACCCTGGAGTGGGTTGCCATTTCCTTCTCCAATGCATGAAAGTGAAAAGTGAAAGGGAAGTCGCTCAGTGGTGTCCGACTCTTCACGACCCCATGGACTGCAGCCTACCAGGCTCCTCCACCCATGGGATTTTCTAGGCAAGAGTACTGGAGTGGGGTGCCATTGCCTAAGAATTTTCCAGGCAAAAGTACTGGAGTGGGATGCCATTGCCTTCTCCGAAAATAAATGCTAACTGCTACCAAAGGGAATTCTGACAGACACACTGGATGCAGTGATACTGTGGTTATGAAATTCAGACTTTACCCCTGGAGCTGAGAGAGAAAGCAAACTTAAGACAGGCTGCTAAATAGCTTTTGAACACTGTTTCTAGAGAAGATGCATGTAACTTACTCATTGTGACTCCATGCTTTTTGTTGTGTCTTCTTCAAACTGCCTATTTTCTAGAATAGAACAGGTATTGGAAAAGACATAGACTCTCTAAATATGACTGATTTTTTTTTTTCTATTCACTCCCAGGAAAATTTATATGTCACTAGCATAGGTGTCATTTAATCACACCAAAGTATGCCTGTCACTTGTGCATGCCTCCCTCAACTCATGGAGGTCTGGCAATCCACTCTTGTGCCCACAGTTGCCACCATGGAGAGCTGCACAGACAGGAAATACAGATGTTTCAATGTTATGAGTGAAATCATCTCATCAGGTTGCTATTTGATAGAGAATTCAGGATCCAGGGTGCTTATGGTAACACTCTGAGAATCTACCACTTTCTGTCTGTATTGAATATTGAATATGATTTAGCTCTAGGCTCCATTAAAGTGGAGGAAGGACAAATTTCCAAACAGACAAGCCTAGCAAAGGAAACTCTCAGTAGAACATATATAACAATACATGAGCGTATTTAACTAAACAAATGATAATTCAGAAGATGCATTTATATAGTGAGAAAATCTATATGGTTCACATATCGGGAGGAATCTTTTAGTAGTAGATATCAAGAGAGGCTTCAGGATATCCTGACTTTTATTGTCAAGGAAACTTTAGGAGTAAAATTGTGGAGAAAAGAATGATGACAGGACATATCTGAAAAAGACTGACTTGCCAGTGGCTGCACTGGGATGGTTATTCAGTGGGAAAAACTGGAAGCAACCTTGGGGATTGCGAGCATGCTCACTCACTTTATTTGTGTCCAATACTTTGTGACCTCATGGTCCATAATCCACCAGGTTCCTCTGTCCATGGCATTTTCCCAGCAAGGACAACTGGAGTGGATTTCCATGTTCTCCTTCAGGGGATCTTCCCAACCCAGGGATGGAACCCGTGTGTCCCGTGTCTTGCATTGCAAGTGGATTTTTTTACTGCTAAGCCATAGATTTTTACTGTAAAAGTCTAGCCCCGTTTGCTGAACTGGTAAGTAAATTGGGCATGTTTCTTAAAAAATCTGTGCCTCTTTTTTCTATTCTGTAAGGTGATAATAACATGACCTAGCTAACTTGTTGCTTTTTATGACTAATAAATAGTAAAATTAAGGTAAATTTTGTGAAACAGTGCTCACAACCTAGTAGAGTCAAGAAACATTAGCTGTTCTGGTTATATTAAACTGTTTAGGTAAAGTAGAATTGATTGTGCAGATTGTGGAATATCTGCAGAAATTTAAGTTTTGTGTTTCAAGGAAATGGGAGACCTTGAAACTTAAAAAAAATATATTTACTTGACTGCACTGGGTCTTAGTTGCAGCAAATGGAATCAAGCTCCCTGATCAGGGATCGAACTTAGGCTCCTTGCCTTGGGAGCCAGGATGTCCCAACTTTGAAACTTTAAACACAATGCAATGGAAGATATAGATAAACTGTATGTATAAATCAGTCAGCTAGTGATTCTCCAATCCAAAACTTTACAACTGAGTGTTATTTGGCATGTATTGCTGGACACCTGCTTTAAACCAACAGTGTGAAAGGTATTCTGGTGTATAGGGAAGTAGAGAGGAGTTTGCCCACAAAGAATTCTTTGGGAAGACAGGACCTATGAATGGATAAGGTCTAGTGAAATGTATAAGACTACACATACAAGAAAGTGCCAAAGTTAGCATTAGCAGTGCGATTAGCATTTCCAATCATTTGACCTGAAACCTTTTGTTCCTCTACGTTTGGCTGCAACCTGAGAGTTGCAGGAGGGAAGAATTGAGTTGTGAAACGTGAATCACTGAGGATCGCTCACTCAGAATTGTCCTGAGTTCCTGGCAGGAAGTGACATTCTTCAAGTCAGTCAGGAGTCATTTATCTGGAAGATGTCTTCCCAAGAAAGGGTTTGTTTGAAAGACACAGAAAAACAGCAAGGGAGAAAGGAACAACTGTACCTGCTCCAAATAGTGTTGAAAAGGAGGCAAGAAATGAAAGCATTTTAAAATCCACCTTCCAATAGTAAGGAAAGCTTACGTAATACTTAGCATGTGCCAGGCTTTGTTCCAAATATATATGTTTCTTCACATATATTAACTCATTTAATCTTTCTCTCTCAAGACTATAACCTCGTTAGGACTTCCCTGGTGATCCAGTATTTAGAATTTCACACTCCCAATGCAGGGGGCATAGTTGGATCCCTGGTTGGGGAACTAAGATCCTGAGTGCCACAGGATGGGACCCCCCAAAAAAAAGACTATGTCATTGAAAAACACCTCTCACTGCAGGAATGGTGGGCAGAGAGGATGTGCCAAGGACAGGTCAGGGGACAAGAAGGCTCCAATTGCTGGGTTCTAGCTTGTGGGTCAACTGGAGGTCACATGTCCTCCATGACTTTCGGCAGTTCAGTTCGGTTCAGTCGCTCAGTCGTGTCCGACTCTTGCGACCCCATGAATGGCAGCACGCCAGGCCTCCCTGTCCATCACCAACTCCCGGAGTTCACTCAGACTCACGTCCATTGAGTCTGTGATGCCATCCAGCCATCTCATCCTCGGTCGTCCCCTTCTTCTCCTGCCCCCAATCCCTCCCAGCATCAGGGTCTTTTCCAATGAGTCAACCCTTTGCATAAGGTGGCCAAAGTACTGGAGCTTCAGTTTTAGCATCATTCCTTCCAAAGAAATCCCAGGGTGGATATCCTTCAGAGTGGACTGGTTGGATCTCCTTGCACTCCAAGGGACTCTCAAGAGTCTTCTCCAACACCACAGTTCAAAAGCATCAATTCTTCGGCGCTCAGCCTTCTTCACAGTCCAACTCTCACATCCATACATGACCACAGGAAAAACCATAGCCTTGACTAGATGGACCTTAGTCGGCAAAGTAATGTCTCTGCTTTTTTGTCTCATTCTTCTATCTGTTCTTTACCTTGCTCACACACACCAAAATAACCTATTTAGTTTCTGCTACTAGTTTTTTTCCCCATTATTCAAACATTTTTTTGATGTTTTCTAATGCTCTGGCGTTGCACACACTGGTCCCTTTGTTGACCTCTCCTCCCCAACTTCTCCATGTGGCCAGTGCTTGTTCCTTAAGATCCAGTGTTACCTCTTCTATTGAGACATCTTTGACCTTTACAGGGAGAGCTGCACCCAGTGCACTTTGTTCTTTCCTCTCTGTCACAGCACTTAACACATGGTAGTATTTTATGTGTCACTGCTCCCCCAGAGCTTCTATCACTGACACATCTAAGTCTAGGGTTTTGAAGATTAAAAAGTGAAGCTTTATTCACTCTCATACTGGGGTCTTGGCACATATAAAACTGCTACAGATGCTGCTTGTTTTGAAATCTGTCCATTTTGAGATTTACATGTGGCAACTTTTTAGTCTGAACAAAGTGATCTTACAAAGCAAGGTCCTCTATTTAACAGGACTTCTCCTCTCTAGCATTAAATGTACTCAAGGAATGTTAGTTCAATACACATATAATATTGGAAAGAAATCTGCTGCCACAATTTAAATATTTAATCCAACCTGTTACACATACACACACACACCCTGGATTATAAAATTTAACAAGGAAAATTATTGTTGAGCTTGATAATGATTACCACTATTAAGAATGGAAGTTTTTTTAACCATAAAGAGCTTTGCCCATTAGCAAATGCTTCCCATAGCTCCCCACCTGCCGCATTCACTCTTCTGCCCATTCATAAGCTAGTTTATGCTCCGTTTCCAAGGTGTCTCCCGCTACCCCTGCTGACCATGGAAATTGAATCAGAAATTGATATCTGGTCACTGCTGGGAAGATTCTCTCTCTTCATGTACTCACAGTCTCATACAATCTCTTCAGTTTTTGAGAGGTCAAAGTGGTCTGAAGATAGGGTTTGCAAAGAAATAGAAGAGTAAGCAGGCAAATAGAGATGGGGAGCTTGCTTTCCTAGAGAAACAATCCAAGTGACTGACATTTCTCATATTAGAGTTTCTGGTCCTGCTGCTGCTGCTAAGTCACTTCAGTCGTGTCCGACTCTGTGTGACCCCATAGACGGCGGCCCACCAGGCACCCCCGTCCCTGGGATTCTCCAGGCAAGAACACTGGAGTGGGTTGCCATTTCCTTCTCCAATGCATGAAAGTAAAAAGAGAAAGTGAAGTCGCTCAATCATGTCCGACCCTCAGCGACCCCATGGACTGCAGCCTACCAGGCTCCTCCGTCCATGGGATTTTCCAGGCAGGAGTACTGGAGTGGCCCTCACATAATGCTGTTGAAATACTGACTAGCAGTTTTAAGGAATATTTTGTATTTCTGTCAAGACTCCTTGTTTCTTTGTTTTTTTTTTTTTTAAGCAGCTCTATTTTTATTTTATTATTTACTTATTTATTTGCCCTGGCATGCAGGATCCTAATTCTTTGACCAGGGATTGAACCCATTCCCCCTGCACTGAGAGCATGGAATCTTAACCACTGGATGGCCAGGGAAATTCCAAGGCTCTTGTTTTTTATTTTTTTTTAATTAGAATTGAATAGGCTTTCATTATTATGACACAAATATCTGACTTAATCACTTACTTCCGTGTGACAGTCAATGTTGCTTTCTCAGTTTGAAATACTCATATGCCCCAAACCTGCTAAATTTCTTCAAGGCTGAATCAAAATTCTACCTCGTCTCTGAATTTTTGCCATTCTATAGACCTATTTTTTGCATTCAACTTTCAAATTGTCTTACCTTTTTTGTTCATTCCTTCCTTCCTTTTTCAACACAATTTGCTTAGGACCTACTACATTTCCTAGTAGCTCAGCTGGTAAAGACTCTGCCTGCAATGCAGGAGGCCTGGGTTCAATCCCTGGGTTGGGAAGATCCCCTGGAGAATGAAACGGCTACCTACTCCAGTATTCTGGCCTTGAGAATTCCATGGACCGTATATGGGGTTGCAAAGAGTTGGACACGACTGAGCAACTTTCACACTTCACTTCTGTATTGGAGTCGGTGCTAAAATAAATCCTTGTCTCCAGAGCGCTCACAACTTTTTGCAAGAGACTTACGACAACAAAATGAGAATAGAATGAGTAGAATAGAAGCATAAGTTTACAGAGAGCACCATGAAAGCAAAGAAAAGAGACAGCAGAATTCTGCATTGCACAGGGAAAGAATGGGCTTCATTTTTAGAGAGTAGTCAGTTACTTATGTCTCTCCCAGACCATTACAAGTATGCAGAGGCGTTTAAGTATTCACTATTGTAAGCAAAACCATCTCTAAATACCATCTAGTATCTAGAAGAGTATTTTTGTTAGATAAAATTCCTTGGGAAACAACTCCAAGATGGAGATTTATACAAGAGATCATTGAGCAATAGTCTTGGCAACAAGACTCCAAAGGGGTAGGAAAGCACAACTGGCCCGAGGAAAATAGCTGAGTGGTGACAGAAAATTGCAGTGGAGACCTTGCTCATCACCCAAGATCTGAAACGAGCTTCAGAGTTACACCACTTTGAGGCAAAAGAAGCAAGCCATTATTTCTTGCCTGGCCAGTTTGAGGGCCTGCAAACTTGGGCAAACTTCCTTCAACTGAGACAATTCTCAGAGTAATCAGCTATGAGTTGACAGCAGCCAATACTCACAGTAACCAGGCAGTAAGTACCTCATGCTAAAGGGAGATCCGGATGTCATAACATAGCATCTTCCACAGCACCCTGCAAATGATAACTGATCAGTAACTTTAAAAACTGCAGTTTAATATATGAGCTTTCACTATTCTAAAATTTTATTGTTTTAATACAAGTGTGCATGTTCTTAGTTGAACATTGACTTTTTGTTATTTTTCTGAACCTTAGCTCTAAGCTCATTGGACATTTATAATTGACTTGTGGAAAGTGAAGTTCCCCAGGGTGGGGGAAAGATTCATATCCACTTCATACATCTTGCTAGTCAATGGACAAGGCCTCCCTGCCTGAATCACTCAGCAATTGGAATTTTAATCCAGTCATGGTCCCAAAGAAATCAGTCATGATTGAGACATCCAGTTGGCTGGCAACAAAGATAACAGTTAATGGGAAGTGGCGTTACATGCTAAGAAGTTGGGAGTTCCTTGGAGTTAGGGCCAAGTTAGATGGGATGATATCTCTTTCAAAAATCTAAATCAAAGAGATTTTTCTTTGCTGAAGGCAATTTAATCAAAATAAATAAAAAAAGCAGCCAATGACTTGGTTGAGTAAGAAAATATATAGTACTTTGTAATCTATGCCACATGAGCTAGCTTAATTAATTTTATTGAAATGGTCTAGATCCTCTTCTTTTGGAAGAATACCCAAAAGCTCTGACTAAATGTCAGCCTTGGTCAGCACAGAAGCAGATGTATGTTGCACAAAACTGGCTGAGGAAGAGCAAAGGGAGCACTGATTCTCAGCTGTCCAAATGAATATATACTGAATACAACGTCAAACCTATTTGACAAAGTTGGCTGGCAGTTGACTTGGTTTCTAAACTGTGAAACTTCTGAAGAACTCCACCAGGAGAATACTCTTTTACATGAGGATGGGCAATCTGACCCTGGGAGGTTAGACAGCTGTGTGCTGGTTTTCATTGCATTACATGTGGCAATAGGGAAAGGGGGATTTGTAGAGAAGCTAATTATGAATTATTTGGAGGAATCCTGGGTGGCTTGGCTATTTCCATCATTGCTTTAACTTCTTCTGTAAATTGGAGATTTATTTCTTTCTACCTCCCTACAAGGTAGGAAAGTGAAGTCACTCAGCCGTGTCTGACTCTTTGCGACCCCATGGACTGTAGCCTCCTGGATTGGAGGCTCCTCTCTCCATGGGATTTTCCAGGCAAAGGTACTGGAGTGGGTTGCCATTTCCTTCTCCTGAGGCTCTTCCTGACCCAGGGATTGAACCCAGGTCTCCTGCATTGCAGGCAGACACTTTACCCTCTGAGCCACTAGGGAAGCTCTTCAAGGTAGGATGACCCTTCAAGGCAGATTTGACAAATCTATAAGAGTTTAGGCTATTTACTTCTAGCTTCCAGAAATAACTGAATATTAGATCCTGCACTTCCCTCTCTTTTTCTTTTTCTCCCTCTTGCTTCTTTAATATTCCTTCCTCTCTTATTTTTTCCTCAAATACATAGATTGTCATGTAATTGTAAGGTAATTAGATCACAGATTTGGAAACCACATAGAGATTATTTAATTTCACTCTTGTGATGCAAAGAACCCCTCCTCAATATCTTCTAAAAGATTTGTTCAACTCCAATTTAAAGACTTACAGTGAATCATCTCATTTCATTGCATCTGGAGGCAGCTTGCTCCATGTGATCAACCTTTTACTGAGCGCCTGTGATGAGTTAACTTCCCTATGATGCATCAACTTTTATTGAGCACCTATGATGCATCAACTTAATGTGTCAACAGTCCATGAGGTCCAAAAAGTCAGAAACAACTGAGCACGAGGCACATCAGTTCAGTTCAGTTCAGTTCAGTCGCTCAGTTGTGTCCGACTCTTTGCGACCCCATGAATCGCAGCACGCCAGTCCTCCCTGTCCATCACCAACTTCCGGGGAGTCACTCAGATTCACGTCCATCGAGTCAGTGATGCCATCCAGCCATCTCATACTGAGGCATAATTGACTTTTTCTATCCTCTTCATAAGTCCATGTGCTCATGTACAGAGCTTTTCACTGCAATATCAGAAGAATAAACGTGTTTCAATTTCAACCCTGCTTTTTGCTATGTGATGGATAAGATACTCGAACACTCAAAACTTCTGTTCTATTTCTCTTTATAAGAGGTTATATTACTACTTATCTCATAAGTGTGAGTTGAGAATTACACAAGGGTGTTCATGTAAACATATCATTAGACACAATGCAATTACTCAATGTTGTTGTTTATTCACTAAATCCCATCTGGCTTTTTTTGCAACCCCATGGACGGTAGCCTGCCAGGCTCCTCTGTCCATGGGATTTCCCAGGCAAAGATACTGGAGTGGATTGCCACTTCCTTCTCCTGAGGATCTTCCCCACCCAGGGATCAAACCCACATCTCCTGCACTGCAGGCAGATTCTTTACTACTGAACCATCGGGGAAGCTATTCTCACCATGAAATGAAGGATCTTTCTCACAAGAGAACAGTTGAGGCAAACAGTACAGAGCTAGAAAAAAATTCAGATGCTGACAATTTATTTCTTCTTTGTTCATTGCCTGTTCCCCGGACATCTCATGCTGCTGAGTCTAGTTGATACTTATACAAAGTGTATTTTAATACTGAAACACTTCAAAGATGAGTTTAGGGCAAGGACAATGGGTCATAAAAATGGACCACATAGATTCATGATAGCATCTACTTTTTATGCAATTTCAATTAATGGGCCATAACTGTCAGACCTATTACTGTGCCTACCTATTTTTGTGCTGATGCATATGTCAGGAGTTTAATCCTTGTGTAAGAACCATGAATTTATCCTGTCTGATCATTCTCTTCCTTTACTTAGCAAGTATTACATGGACATCTTCGGTGCTGGGGACGTACATTTGAAATAGACATGGTTCTTACACTCCGGATAATCACAGTTTGGTCTGGAGACCACAAACAAATAGTAGCATTAAAGCACATTCCATCACCCCCATTCTTGAGTTAGATAGGGGGTGAGAGAGAACTGAATTAGATTCATTTTTATGTAAAGAAAAATAAACTTGCATTTGTTCAATTCTGCAAAAAGAAATCAACAATTGAACAGGATTTTTCAATTGAACCAGAATTTATTAAACTTGCTGTTTACCTGGCACATTCTATGTTAGGCACTATAGATAATATCAAATAAACAAAATGCTTCTTGTTCTAATAGAAATCTCATTCTGGAGGGTGAAGCAGGTGACAATCTACATTATAGGAAAGCAATGATGCATAAGGAAATTTCTTCAGTGATTAGAATTTTCTGAACAATCCAAACACTTCAAATATTGCACTTTTTCTTGGAGCAAAGTTCAAAATTTTCCATTGAGGTAGTAAAAATATTTATATGCAAAATCCTAAAACAGTAAAGACAGACAGCCTCTCCTCAAGCGACATCTTTCTTTTTCTTACCTTTCTTGATATTTGGGGAAGACAAGAAGACTGGTTTTATTTTTCCCTGATGCTACATTGAGTGAGTAAATGAAGTCGCTCAGTCGTGTCTGACTCTTTGTGACCCCGTGGACTGTAGCCTACCAGGTTCCTCCCTCCATGGGATTCTCCAGGCAAGAGTACTGGAGTGGGTTGCCATTTTATTACATCCCAAAACATGAAAATGTAGAATTTTCCTCATTTTCCTCCCCAGATCAGGTCTGTGGGGTAATGGCTATTGACACAGTAAACTGAGGAGATAATGCAGAGATAATATAAAGTCGCAAGGATAAAAGTAGCTGATTATGCTGTGAGGCAAAGCGCACCTACAACTCAGAGAAGGAAAGGCAACAAGGATTCCTGACTACTTAGTGCTCAATATTTTTATAGAAAACCATAAAATATCAAGATCTCTTAGGAAAGAAGCTTAAACCTTTGCTTCTGAAGCAAGTCCTTAGAGACTCAGCTCAATAAAAGGGATGTCCTTGGGCCATGCTTTCTGAAGGAAATCTTGGAAAGTACTGTTTTTGAGGCTATAAATCTACTCCTGTGTTTGCTGGCCATCCAGACCAGCTTTAATCACTTACCAAACAAAATCATTTTGTAAGATTAAGGAAAAGATAGGCATTTGCAGAAGGACTTTTTCTTCTTCACAAAGCTCACCTTGATCTCTTACAGATCTCACCAGGATATGAGAAGAAGCTTAGCCTCTCAGAAAGTCAAATACATCTCACTGGATTCTGAAAGAAGGGAATTAAGAATCAATATGATACTAAGAGACGAAACCTTCAAGCTGATTCAAAACCACCTAGGAGCCAGATTCAGCAGTAAGAAAAGCCAGTCATACTCCATAGGGCCCAGATTGACATGCTTTACATTAACTGGGGAGAAATGGCTCCAAATCCTGCTCTTAGACTGGATGACATGAGGTTCTCATTAGCGCTGAGGGAATGGGGCTTGTGAAAAAAGGCAGACAGATATGCTCTAGGGGCAAATTTAAATACTGAGAATGGTAGCCTTGGACAGAAGAAGTTTTTACAATGACTTGTAAAGGATATTTCTTATTTCAATAGGAAAATGACTTAGAAGCCCTTGGCTAATTGATAACTCTCCTCTGACTAATGCAAACCTTGTAAATTCTCTTTCTCTGGCAGACAAGAGAGTACAAGTTGCTCTGAATATTTTTCTATAAAATCAGCTGCAAGCAAGGGTTAAGAGAGGGAAAACCACATCACAAAGACAATCAAAGAAAGTGAGAGTGAGCACCAGAGCCACTCATTTCTTAACTAGAAAGCTATTTATTGGCAAGAACTAGTTCACCATAAACTGAGGATTAATGGCAAGAATATACAAGGAGGTCAAAAACAAGAAGAAACCTTTTTAAAAATCAAAAAGCTAGACCTCAGGAGAATTATAACTGCTTAGGACTCAATGACACTTTTATTAGATGCTCTTTTTTTTTTGTTTTTGAGTCAGTTTCCTGGCTCCCCCAGCAATTCTTTTTGGCCAGAGTGGGTCTGTAAGTGTTGTTGTTGTTGTTTATTTCTTAAGTCATGACTGACTCTTTTGCAACCCCACGGAATGTAGTGCACCAGGCTCCTTCTGTCCATGGGATTTCCCAGGCAAGAATACTGGAGTGGGTTGTCCTTTCCTTCTCCAGGGGATCTTCCTGAGCCAGGGATCAAACTTGCATCTCCTGTATCGGCAGATAAGTTCTTTACCACTAAGTCACCAGGAAAGTCCTCTTATAAGTGTAGTAGGCATGGAAATGAACAAAGCCTCTTTTCTAATATAATTAAAACAGAATTTAAAGTTTTCATACTGACTCTTCCTGTGAATATAGATGAAGATAGGCAGATTCTCTAACACTAAGCATCTTCAGATAAATTCTAAGTTCCTTGTGGAAAATGTCTTCACTGTATCAGTAGTTATAACTAGAGTTCTTAGCATTTTATGGATTCTATAAATTTTTGTTTAATTAAATTGACATTTCCCACTTTCTTATTAAATACATAGAAATGTCTGCTTCCTTCTATTAATGCAGTGAAATGTTTAGAGAGTTTGATAGTTCATTGCATGGTATGAACTGAGAGGCACTGAAAAAGCCCTTTTGGTCAAAGTTGACTCTTCCTTTCCACTTGGGAGGGAGGCTCAAGAGGAAGGGGATATATATATATATATAGAGAGAGAGAGATAGATTTAGCTATTTCACTTGTTGTACAGCAGACTAACAAAAAATTATAAAGCAATCAGTTCAGTTCAGTTCAGTCACTCAGTCACGTCTGACTCTTTGCAACCCCATGAACAGCAGCACGCCAGGCTTCCCTGTCCATCAGCAACTCCTGGATCTTGCTCAAACTCATGTCCATCGAGGTGGTGATGCCACCAGCCATCTCATCCTCTGTCGTCCCCTTCTCCTACCGCCTTCCATCTTTCCCAGCATCAGGGTCTTTTCTAATGAGTCAGCTCTTTGCATCAGGTGGCCAAAGCATTGGAGTTTCAGCTTCAGCATCACTCTCTCCTGTGAATATTCAAGACTGATTTCCTTAAGATTGATTGGTTGGATCTCCTTGCAGTCCAAGGGACTCTCAGGAGTCTTCTCCAACACCACAGGTCAAAAGCATCAATCCTTCAGTGCTCACCTTTTTTATAGTCCAACTCTCACATCCATACATGACTACTAGAAAAATCATAGCTTTGACAAGATGGACCTTTGTTGGCAAAGTAATGTCTCTGCTTTTCAATATGCTATCTAGGTTGGTCATAACTTTCCTTCCAAGGGGTAAGCGTCTTTTAATTTCATGGCTGCAGTCGCCGTCTTCAGTGATGTTGGAGCCCAAGAAAATAAAGTCTGTCACCGTTTCCATTGTTTCCCTGTCTATTTGCCATGAAGTGATGGGGCCGGATGCCATGATCTTAGTTTTCTGAATGTTGAGTTTTAAGCCAACTTTTTCCACTCTCTTCTTTCACTTTCATCAAGAGGCCCTTTAGTTCTTCTTCGCTTTCTGCCATAGGAGGGTGTCATCTGCATATCTGAGGTTATTGATATTTCTCCCGGAAATCTTGATTCCAGCTTGTGCTTCATCCTGCCCGGCATTTCGCATGATGTTCTCTGCATATAAGCTAAATAAGCAGGATGACAATATATAGCCTTGATGTACTCTTTTCCCGATTTGGAACCAGTCTGTTGTTCCATGTACAGTTCTAACTATTGCTTCTTGACCTGCATACAGATTTCTCAGGAGACAGGTCAGGTGGTCTGGTATTTCCATCTCTTGAAGAATTTTCCACAGTTTGTGGTGATCCACACAGTCAGTGACTTTGGCGTAGTCAATAAAGCAGAAATAGATGTTTCTCTGGAACTTTCTTGCTTTTTTGATGATCCAAAGGATGTTGTCAATTTGATCTCTGGTTCCTCTGCCTTTTCTAAATCCAGCTCCAATTAAAACAAAAATGTATATGACATAAAATTTTCATATTAGCCCATTACTACATATAGAATGAACTGTGCTGATAATATTGTGGGAAAATATGCCTCTTCCCTTCTCAGCCTCCAGGCAGAATGACTTCCTTATACTCATACAACAAGTTATTTGTTCTTTTCTTTCTTGTATATTCTATTAGGACATTTTTGTTGTTGTTCTGGTGCTTTCAAGTTGGTTTGATCCATTAGATTTTAGGCTTCAAGAAGCCAATGTTTTACTCAGTTTTTTATCTTTCACAACTGAAATTTATCCCACAATTTCCTATCAGTTCTAAGAGAAACAAAAGTTTATTAAAACCCAACTCAAAATCTTGTTGATGCAAGTCATAATATAAAGAAAGACCATTATACAAATCTTTTCATAATCTTTGCAATGTAATGGTCTCCAAAGTGGGGGTGCCTGCATCCCAGAGATATGTGAAAATCTGAAAATCATTAAGTTGAAGGAATAAAATGTTAGATAATCTACTTAAAATAATTGTAACTAATTCTTTATACTTTTCAATGGAAGGGCTTTAGTTCTTCTAATGGAATTTACTAAGCATGATTAATTAATGAAATTTAAATTCTAATAACTGGGGAGGGAAAATACATTTGTAGAAAATCAGGATTCATGGATAGTTATACATATTTAAACTCTTCCAAATTACATCCTTCCATTTTAACTTTTTTGTTTTTTTAGTTTTGTATTTCTTTCCTTACTGTAGTAAGTCACATTAATTTCGTACTACAGAAGACCTATGGAGAAAAAAATATACCAGATATGTGCTATTAATCAGTCATCATAAGAGTAAAGGGATAGGAACTCTTTAAAATATATATAAAATGACTGATAAAGAATTATATACAAAATACATGTGCAAATTTGTATTTATCACATTTCCTTGACTCTAAGATACATTTAAATGCTAAAATACAACAGCAATTTAATAATATGTTCTAAGGGAAAATAAAGAAGTTCTATATTAGATGAGTGTATAAATTATAATTCACTTACCAATATTAGAAACATTAAAATGAGAAAAAAATACTGCTTTCTGTATTTTTCCCTGTATGTAGCTCAACTCTATTTTTAACTTCTATGCCTCTATTTGTCTATTCTGTGACATTATGGCCTCTTTGCTATCTGAAATTTTTCTGGACCCAATTGAAGTATTTAAGTAAACAAAAACTTATTATATTTCTCCCAGTTTTCTGTTTCATTTAAATTTATCAATTCACTTTAATATGATTTTAGATTTTATTAGAATATTCAGAGGTTTAAACATCTTTTATCTTCTATAATTTCACCAAAGACAAATTTACAATTAGAAATTCCAAACCAAGCAACTCTTATGTTGCAAGTATTTTTAACACTAATGAATGAACGAAGTGAATTGATTTATAGGTCTAGATGAAATGATGCAAACTTAAGGGCCCACTGAGTTAAATCAAAATCAACAAATTAAATTCAAAGCTACAGGCTATGTAAATATTTTCTAATTAACAGATTGGTAAGAATAATTAATTTGTTCATTGTTAAGTATTGATTAATAGAAAAAAAAATGGAGGGTGATAATAGTTCTTAAGAGAACTTTTCTTTTTAAAGCATCCTTCACAGCATTTTACTTGTTGTGACTAGCTTCTGTTTAATTAATGCAGAAATATGTTTCTACTAATGGAGAAATTGTCATCACCAAATTCAAAAGTATGTCAGGATCTGGTCAGGAATATAAAACTTACACCAATTATTTTATCAGAGAATATTTAATATGAAGAGGTAGAGAATGGCAAATGCCAAAAGAATATACTGTGATAAGAGAGATGAAGAATGAAAGATGAAGAACTAAAGAATGTAGTTCTCTTCCTAGAGTTGGGGACAAATGCGGCAGCTGCTACATCCTGGCGCACTAAGCGCAGGCGGCTGTGACCTGGCGCACTAAGCTCAGGCGGCGCAGCCGAGAGGAGTCACCCCACATCTGAGGTCAGGGGCAGCCCCTGAGAGTGCCAGGCTGCGATGACGCAGGAACGGCCGAGAGGAACTAAAGTCCGAGGTCAGGGGCGGCAGCTGGGAGGAGCTACCCCGGGTCTGAGGACAGGGGTGGTGGCCAGGAGGAGACACCCCACATCCAAGGTCAGTGGTGGCCGGAAGAGACACTTCGTGTCCAAGGTCAGTGGTGGCGGCTGAGAGGAGCTACTCCGCGTCTGAGGCCAGGGGTGGCCGGGAGAAGCCACCTCGTGCCCAAGGGCAGGGGCAGCGGCCAGGAGGAGCCACCCCACTCCCAAGGCCAAGGGCGGCGGCCAGGAGGAGCAACCCAAGGAGTGGTGGCTGTGAGAGCAGAGGAGGGCCTGGAGGAGCCATTCCTCATTGAAGGTCAAGAAAGGCGGTGGTAAAGAGATACCCCTCCTCCAAGGTAAGGAGCAGCGGCTGTGCTTTCCTGGAGCAGCCGTGAGGAGCTGCCCCACGCCCAAGGTAAGAGAAAACCAAGTAAGATGGTAGGTGTTGCAAGGGGGCATCAGAGGGCAGACACATTGAAACCATACCCACAGAACACTAGTCAATCTAATCACACTAGGACCACAGCCTTGTCTAATTCAATGAAACCAAGCCATGACCATGGGGCAACCCAAGACAGGCAGGTCATGGTGGAGAGGTCTGACAGAATGTGGTCTACTGGAGAAGGGAATGGCAAACCACTTCCGTATTCTTGCCTTGAGAACCTCATGAACAGTATGAAAAGGCAAAATGAGAGGATACTGAGAGAAACTCCCCAGGTCAGTAGGTGCCCAATATGCTACAGGAGATCAGTGGAGAAATAACTCCAGAAAGAATGAAGGGATGGAGCCAAAACAAAAACAAAACCCAGCTGTGCATGTGACTGGTGATAGAAGCAAGATCCGATGCTGTAAAGAGCAGTATTGCATAGGAACCTGGAACGTTAGGTCCATGAATCAAGGCAAATTGGAAGTGGTCAAACAAGGGATAGAAAGAGTGAACGTCGACATTCCGGGAATCAGCGAACTAAAATGGACTGGAATGGGTGAATTGAACTCAGATGACCATTATATCTACTACTGCAGGTAGGAATCCCTCAGAAGAAATGGAGTAGCCATTATGGTCAACAAGAGTCCAAAATGCAGTACTTGGATGCAATCTCAAAAATGACAGAATGATCTCTGTTTGTTTCCAAGGCAAACCATTCAATATCATGGTAATCCAAGTCTATTCCCCACCCAGTAATGCTGAAGAAGCTGAAGTTGAATGGTTCTATGAAGACCTACAAAACCTTTTAGAACTAACAACCAAAAAAAGATGTCCTTTTCATTATAGGGGACTGGAATGCAAAAGTAGGAAGTATGATCTCTGTTCATTTCCAAGGCAAACCATTCAATATCATGGTAATCCAAGTCTATGCCCCAACCAGTAAAGCTGAAGAAGCTGAAGTTGAACAATTCTATGAAGACCTACAAAATCTTTTAGAACTAACACCCAAAAAAGATGTCCTCTAAATTTTAGGTTCCTAAAATATTTTTAATGTTTTTCAGAAGCCCTCTTGATTTGATCTTTTTGAGAATTATTTGGTGCAATATATTGTCCAGTCTTTCAGGCATGAACCCTCTTGCTAGTTGTAATTACTTTCTCTCAAAATCTTTTTCCCTTTCACATCCATATCCACTAGCCACCATGTCCTATGGATTATTCTCTTCTATTAGTCGCTTCTATTATATGTTCAATGCCTTTATACTAATTATTAATTATTTTCTCAAAACTCAAATATCACAATAGCTTATTAATGAATTTCCTTACCTCCATCTGTTTCCTTTTTTTTAATGAAGTCTACCTACCATTGTTAGTTAATTTTTCTAACTCATCAATTTCTTATTGTTCTCCCTCAAAAGTCTTTAAAAGCTCTCTGGTACCTAAAGAATAAATATTCAAATATTTAGACTATGTTTATGAGTTTTCACAATTAGTCAGACCTACCTATGCAGTGTCACTTATCATTATTGAATTATATATACTGCATACACTGGATCATCACCAAGTGTTCTGTAAAAACTAATTAAACTAATTTTTAAAAATTACATATTGGTAGAGTGGAAGAAATAAAGGATTTCTTTGTGATTTTTCAGATATCTAATATGCTAATATACATGGTAAATACTCAAGAAGCAATCCTGAAAACCAGGGATTCTGACAGGCAATTGATTACAAAGCCCTCGTTTTTCTTAAGACACTATTGATATTTGGAGTGATACCAATCAATGCCCCAGGAAACAACACTGCAGCAATCTGCCCACAGCTGTATCTGGCTGGGCTCACCTCTTGGTGTCCCACAGGATCTGCAGATTCATGGGGTGCTTGCAGTATGGTGCAGCGGGTTTTTTTTGTTGTTGTTGTTTTTGTTTTTGTTTTTTTCACAGTGACTTCTTCCCTCTTATTAGTAGCCTATAGACTCCATCTCAGGAACAACATAAAATCCTACTTAAATGAGCTAGAGTAAAATGTCATTTGTTTATTTAAACATAAAACTCTTAGAACCTGACTTAGTACTATCCTAACATACTCTGATGGTTTTTAAAGATTCTTATTCTCTCATATTTTTAATCACTAGATGTTAAGGCCTGGGTGAATTTCATTTTAAAAGCAAGAACTAAGAAAACAGGCATAATTTTGAGAAAATAAAAGCAAGAGGAATATAAAAGTCAAGCTGAAATTTGACTACAGAGACTGGAATCTTACACACAGTGAATACGAATGATACCTGTATGCCCTAGACTATATTGACGCTATATAATTACTGATAGTGATTACTATAAACTGCATGGAATGCTTCCTATGTGTGAGTGTTATGTTAGAGTCTTTGCTAACATCAACTTCTTTAATTTTTATAACAATTTCACAAAATTGGTAATATTGTCCCTGATTTACAGATTCACAATGGAAAGAAAGATTCACTGATTTACTAAAACTCAGTCAACTGAGTAGTAGATTTGGATTTTAAATTTGTGTCTTTAGCTGATTTAAACCACCAGGCTGTATCAGGAGTTGAGTTTGGACTCTTCACTATTGAAGAGACACAAGGATGATTAGAAGAGAGCTCAAATTATAACATTAAAAAAAAAAAAAAGGAATAGTGTATGAAAAGCCAAACAAGTATTTCTTATCTAGCTAGAGGAGGGAAGAAAAAGCAAAGAAGCAAATTTACTACACATCCATTAAGTGTGGCAAGAGAGTTATATCAGTGAGAGTCCTCAGTTATGAGTCACAGAAATTGACTCTGGCAGAACTTATTAAGGAGAATCCATTGAATGTATATTGAATAGATTAGAGTTCTCTCAGGAAATCTGGAAGACTAGACCCAAAAATAAGCAGAAACAATACAGAAATAGGCAGTTGGAAGATCATAATAAAAACTTTTCATAAAACTAATTCAAGTAGGACACCATGGCTATCAACTGGGGCAGTGCCTAACAAAGACCTAAAAGCCGTGGCTACTGCCTCTGGACACCACGACTGAGCCATTTGGTCTCTTACCCTGACAGTCACGTATTTGTGCTGCCACTGTCTACATAGGCAATAGATTCTCAGCTGGCCTCAATTTTTTTTTTTTTTTTTGATCATTACTTGCAATTTAAAGACATGGTAGGAAGCATCTCATTGATTGTCCATGCCCTAATACAGGAAAGGATGAACACTTTGGTACATGCTGTTTTCAACTTTTAAAGAAATATTTTCTGCCTTCTTCTATTGAGTCTCTTAAAATAGTGACTTATTCAAATATAGAGTAGAAGGTACAGATACTAAACCTTTAAAAAAAATAGCAAGCATTCTCTATAGTCTACGACGTAATTTGACTGCTATTTACATAAAATCCAGTATCAAATCCATGGTCCGAAGCTGGAGCAAAAAGCTGAGAAAAGAAGAGAAGCTAAATGCAAAGGAGAAAAGGAAAGATATACTCATATGAATGCAGAGTTCCAAAGAATAGCAAGGAGAGATAAGAAAGCAAAGTGAGCAATGCAAAGAAATAGAGGGAAACAGTAGAATGAGAAACACTAGAGATCTCATCAAGAAAATTAGATATATCAAGGGAACTTTTCTTTCAAAGATGGGTACAAAAAAGGACAGAAACGGCATGGCCCTAACAGAAGCAGAAGATATTAAGAAGAGGTGGCAAGAATACACAGAACTATATAAAAAAGATGTTCATGACCTAAATAATCACAATGGTGTGGTCACTCATCTAGAGCCAGGAATCCTGGAATGTGAAGTCAAGTGGACCTTAGAAAGCATCATTACAAACAAAGCTAGTGGAGGTGATGGAATTCCAGTTGAGCTATTTCAAATCCTAAAAGATGATGCTATGAAAGTGCTGCACTCAATGTGTCAGCAAATTTGGAAAACTCAGCAGTGGCCACACACTGGAAAAGGTCAGTCTTCATTCCATTCCCAAAGAAGGGCAATGCCAAAGAATTTTCAGACTACTGCACAATTGCACTTATCTCACATACTAACAAAGTAATGCTCAAAATTGTACAAACCAGGCTTCAACAGTATGTGAACTGTGAACTTTCAGATGTTCAAGCTGGATTTCCAAAAAGCAGAGGAACCAAAGATCAAATTGACAACATCCAATGGATCACAGAAAAAGCAAGAGAGTTCCAGAAAAACATCTACTTCTGCTTTATTGATTATGCCAAAGCCTTAGACTGTGTAGATCACAATAAACTGTGGAAAATTCTTCAAGAGATGGGAATACCAGACCACCTTATGTGCCTCCTGAGAAATCTGTATACAGGTCAAGAAGCCACAGTTAGAAATGGACATGGAACAACAAACTGGTTCCAAAT
Source organism: Aepyceros melampus (assembly GCA_006408695.1). Classification (NCBI taxonomy): domain Eukaryota; kingdom Metazoa; phylum Chordata; class Mammalia; order Artiodactyla; family Bovidae; genus Aepyceros; species Aepyceros melampus. The sequence continues at coordinate 161,945 of SJXQ01007604.1, read as the reverse complement.
TGGGAAAGGAGTATGTCAAGGTTGTATATTCTCAGCCTTCTTATTTAACTTACCTGCAGAGTACATCATGTGAAATGCCAGGCTGGATGAAGCACAAGCTGGAATCAAGATTGCTAGGAGAAATATCAATAGCCATAGATAAGCAGATGGCACCACCCTTATGGAAGAAAGTAAAGAGGAACTGAAGAGCCTCTTTATGAAAGTCAAAGTGGAGAGTGAAAAGTTCACTTAAAACTCAACATTCAGAAAATGAAGATCATGACATCTGGTCCCATCACTTCATGGCAAATAGATGGGGAAACAGCAGAAACACTGACAGATCTTATTTTCTTGGGCTCCAAAATCAATGCAGATGGTGACTGCAGGCATGAAATTAAAAGACGCTTACTCCTTGGTAGAAAAGCTATGACAAAACTAGACAGCATATTAAAAAGCAGAGACATTAGTTTGCAAACAAAGGTGTGTCTAGTCAAAGCTAGACAGTTTTTCCAATAGTCATATATGGATGTGAGAATTGGACTACAAAGAAAGCTGAGCACTTAAGAATTGATACTTTTGAAATGTGGTGTTGGAGAAGATTCTTGAGAGTCCTTGGACTGCAAGGAGATCCAACCAGTCCATCCTAAAGGAAATCAATCCTGAATATTCATTGGAAGGACTGATGTTGATGCTGAAACTCCAATACTTTGGCCACCTGATGCAAAGAACAGACTCATTTGAAAAGATCCTGATTCTGGGAAATACTGAAGGCAGGAGAAGGGGATGACAGAGGATAAGATGGTTGGATGGCATCACCGACTTGATGGGGATGCGTTTGAGCATTCTCTGGGATTTGATGATGGACAGGGAAGCCTGGCGTGCTACAGTCCATGGGGTTACAAAGACTTAGACATGATTGCGCTACTGAACTGAACTGAAGCTGGACCAACCACTTGAGGTACATGGTTAATTCATACTATTCTACTGTTCTGTATTTAGATTTCATAAGATGTACAATTTTTAAAGTTAATTTACATACCATGTTGTTCCAAATCTACTTGAGAATTTTCTAATAGACCAAGTATTAGCTTTTAAACATGTTTTACATAATTAAATTAAGTGCACTTTTTACATTCACAATTTGATCATAAAAAAGAATAGTAAAGATATATAACATTAGAAAATACAAAAATAAATTATTATTGAAACCAAGGAAAAATTTTAAACCAGAAGAAACTACTATATCAACCGAAATAAACTTGCAGTTCTAGGCTAGTGAATTATTTCCCAGAGAAGTAAAGATTACCAGAATTCATCCCATTAAAGTTAGAAAGCTTAAGTAGATCAATTTTTTAGAATAAATATAGGAAACTCTTTGAAAACATTCCACAAAATAGCACTAGGTTCAGTTATTTTCACAAGACTATTTTTCTAAGCATGTATAAAATCCAGATAGTCGTAATGTTCTATGATTATTTCAGAGCATTAAAAAGGAAGAAAATTCTCTTAATTCCTTACGAAGCAACTATAATAGTGATATTTAAATCAGATACATACCACAAAAAATAAAATTACAGGTCAATGATTCTTATAAATACTAGTATGAAAAATCTTAAATTAATCATTAATAACATAATCCAACACCATATTAAAAATAATACACTGTGAACAAAAAATTTACTTCAGGAATGCAAGGCTGATTATATATTAAAACAATAATTTATACTATATTCCATATTAACAATTTAAAGGAGAATTATATTATCTTTATACACAATAAGAAAGACACAATAAGAAAGCCTTTGACAGAAAACATTATGAATTTATGACAGAAGCACACAAAGATTTTATGAATTAAGGTATTCTTTCTTATCCTAGTAAAATATATTTACCTTAGTTTTAAGGCTAAGAGCTTCCCTGTGGCACAGTAGTAAAGAATCTGCTTGTCAGTGCAGGAGACACAGGTTCAGTCCCTAGGTTGGGAAGATCCCCTGGGGGAGGAATGGCAACTGACTCCAGTATTCTTGCCTGGAAAATTCCAGGAACAGAGGGCCCTGGTGGGCTACAGTCCATGGGGTCACAAAGAGTTAGACACAACTGAGTGACAGAGCATAGCAAAGCAGTTTTAAAGCTAGTATGTTATTTGATGGGGAAATACAAGAGACATTTCCAGTAAGATTAGGAACAAGATAAGGATACTCATTACTATTTCACATTTTCTACAGTGTTGGCTAACTTAATTAGATGAAAGAAATTAATAAGAAACATAAAACATGGGTAAAAAAGAAGTATAACTGATTCCATTTGTTGCTATTGAAATACTAATTGTGGAAAACCATGCAGGGTCAGTAATAAAGCTCACTTAAAAAATCAAATATTTAAATTAATTATGTGGACACAGAATTAACATTAAAAAATCAATAGGCTTTTCTAACAATGAACGGTTAGAGAACTTAAGAGCTGAGAAACCCCATTTACAAAAGCAAAAATAATACTAGATATTGAGAAATAAATTTAATTCAGTTCAATTCAGTTCCGTGGCTCAGTCATGTCTGACTCTTTGTGACCCCATGGCCTACAGCATGCCAGGCTTTCCTGTCCATCACCACTCCTTGAGTTTGCTCAAACTCATGCCCATTGAGTTGGTGATGCCATCAAACATCTCATCCTCTGTCATCCCCTTCTCCTCCCACCTTCAATCTTTCCCAGCATCAGGGTCTTTCCCATGAATCAGTTCTTCACATCAGGTGGCCAAAGTGCTAGAGTTTCAGCTTCAACATCAGTCCTTCTAATGAATATTCAGAACTCCTTTCCTTTATGATATACTGATTGGATCTCCTTGCTGTACAAGGACTTTCAAGAATCTTCTACACCACAGTTCAAAAGCATCAATTCTTCGGCGCTCACCTTTCTTTATAGTCCAACTCTCACATCCATACAAGACTACTGGAAAAATCATAGCTTTGATTAGACAGACCTTTGTTGGCAAAGTAACCTCTCGGCTTTTTAATATATTGTCTAGGTTGGTGTTAACTTTTCTTCCAAGGAGCAAGTGTCTTTTAATTTTGTGGCTGCAGTAACCATCTGCAGTGATTTTGGAGCCCAAAAGAAATAGTCTGCCACTGTTTCCATTGTTTCCCCATCTATTTGCCATGAAGTGATGGGACGAGATGCCATGATCTTAGGTTTCTGATTGTTGACTTTTAGCCCAACTTTTTCACTCTCCTCTTTCAATTCATCAAGAGGCTCTTTAGTTCTTCTTGACTTTCTGCCACAGGGGTGGTGTCATCTGCATTGATATTCTCCCGGCAATCTTGATTCTGGCTTCTGCTTCATCCAGTCCAACATTTCTCATGATGTACTCTGCATATAAGTTAAAAAAGCAGAGTGACAATATACAGCCTTGACATACTCCTTTCCCAATTTGGAACCAGTCTGTTGTTCCATGTCCAGTTCTAACTGCTGCTTCTTGACCTGCATACAGATTTCTCAAGAGGCAGGTCAGGTGGTCTGGTATTCCCATCTCTTGAACAATTTTAGATCTGATAGATCTACACAGTCAAAGGTTTTTGAAATTCACAGTTCATGTACTGTTGAAGCATAGCTTGGACAATTTTGAGCATTAGTTTGCTAGAGTGTGAGATGACTACAATTGTGCAGTAGTTTGAAAATTCTTCACATTGCCCTTCTTTGGGATTGAAATGAAGACTGACCTTTTCCAGTCCTGTGGCCACTGTTGAGTTTTCCAAATTTGCTGACATATTGAGTGCAGGCAGCACTTTCACAGCACTTTCACAAGCCCACTTGTTAATGAAGGATCCACACCCAAGATTCCTAATAAAGAACTTCAGATAAGTAACCAAGAGTCAGGAGAAGGAGATAGGCATCGAGGTCTAGTTGCATCTAGTTGCCCGCATACTCAGTTATATCTGACTCTTTTGAATGGGTTACGATGCCCTCCTCCAGGGGATCTTCCTGACCAAGCAATTGAACCCACTTCTTTTATGTCTCCTGCATTGGCAGGAGGGTTCCTTACCACTAGCGCCATCTGGGAAGTCCCAAGGTCTATTTAGGTCAACACTAACAAGGAGATGAGAGCTCTGGCTTCTGGTGTCTGTATCTTCTCTGACACCATAATTCTTGGTATAAACCATTACCCTCTGAAATTTCAGTTCTTTCAAAATAAAGGGATTAGACATGAACTGATTATTTAAAACTCCTAATCATTTTAATAATGAGAGTATAGTTTTGTTCTTAATACACACATACTTTATTTTTATTTTTGAAAAAATGCAAAAAGCACAAAGAATATCATTACCTTCAACCCTTTTATCTCTTTCTCTTCTTTCCTTGCTCCACTATTTACTTACCTGCCTGTTTGTCTATATATTCACATATTCAACTATTTCTTTTTGAAATTAAGATTGAACTCCATTTTTACCTAAAATACATTATAACCATTTTTCTGTGTAAGTCTATATTCTTCTATTTCAGCACTCTTCATGGCCATGTGGTATTTTTTTATTAGATATGCTATAGCTACTTAATCAATGTCTGCTTTTTAAATAGTTATGTGAATCAGATTTTTACTTGTTTGACTTGCAGTGAAGATATCAAATTGATTCATTAATATGTTACAATCAGGGTCTCATTTGGTAGTTTGAGATCAGATTTTAAAAGTGAAATCTGACAGCTATGGATCATAATTGGAAACCTACATCCATCAAAAGGATAAAATGCCTGACATATGTATCTGTGAAACCAAATTGAAGCTAAATCTGTTTCAAATAATAGTTTAAACAGTAAAGAAAAGCAATATGAGATACATTGCAACAACATGAATCACTAAATATTGGTATCGTTAACGGACGCAGCTATCCTACTTTTTATTTCACCAAGATTGTTTTAAGCATTAGAGATACTGGTAACTTTATTCCCACAGTCATATTCGAGAAATATTAGTTCCCATACGTAATAATGCCTCTGAGCCTTTGGTGAGATCCCTATCTGTCAATTCAATTGAAAAGATACAGGTTAGTTATCTTGACTTGTAATTTCACCAGTGACCTGTAATCTAGCACTGATCCTTTCAAAAAACAATAACACAGTGTGCTCATATTGTAGCTAAAAACAAGTTAGTTAAAGCCATTTAAATTTCTCCAGAATTTGCAGGTTTAAAAATATGCATGTCAAAGCAGGCAGTCCAATGAGTGTATCGAAGTTCTACTTTGGAGTAATGGAAATGGCAAGATGAAATAAATGAGAACCATCATTAACCTGAAATTTAGCCAAAGGGCACTATTCTTATAAAAAATGAAATGATGGCAGAGCAGTCCTTAATTTATTATCTATTGACAATACTTATCAGATGGATCATTACAGTTTCCATTGAAGCAGACTCTTATAAGTCATTCTATTTGCTTTCTCTGGAGCAAAGGCATTTCTCATCAATGCCACCCTGTTTGGGAACTTGTGCAGATGACTGGTGTCTTGTTAATTCTTTAACCACCAGTTATAAGTACATTTAATTCAGAGTAAAAATTTTATGGCTATTAAATATCGTATATGCAAAAGTGCTTCCAGGCTTCTGTGCCTGCTATGATATCACTGTAAAATTTCTCAGTTACTTGTGAATTGTGTTATGCAATTTATATCCTAGTATAATAAATGAGTGAAAATAGGAAACACTGTATACCCCAACAGATTACAAATGGAAAGCTTTAATTGAGTATGAAATTCTGTTCACATTCCATCAACAGAATTTTGAAAAAGCTTCCCTACTTTCTATCATGCTCAATTATGAATTGTTGAAAATCTTCTTGGAGGGCATACTAAGAGGACAAAACTTTTTTTTTTAGATTGCATGACTCACACAAAATATTTTGCAGTTTTCCAGATCCAAATCTAGAAATACCCTCAGATGACTAATGCTATGTGGGTGGATTATCTATTTGAAATTGAGTGGGTTTTTGGATAATTGCATTAGAGCATGCAGTAATCCTTATATAAAAATTGAAACCAACATTCTTCACAGCTGAAATTTTCAAACAATATGTGTTCTTCTACTGCATAAATGCGTTTTTGCCTTAATATCACATCTGGATATCAATATCAATACCACTCTTATAACTGTCACTAAATCTCACATGAGTAAGACTGGACTAAATTCCTGGATCCACTACTTAACATTGTGAAAACTTGGAGAAATTATTGAATTCTCTGAGCCCCAGTAGATAGGTTAGTAATAATCCCTGGAATAAAATGGACTTAATATCAATTAGATAATACATGCAAACCGCTTCTAACAATTCTTTTCACACAATGAGCAATCAATAAATATTAATTAAAAGTATTGTGTTATCTTCCTTAAACCAGTATACCGGACACAGGAGTTAATTTCATAATTAAAGCACAGAGAAATTTAGGTCCATTCTCTCCATTATGTTAAACATGGATAAGAAGATATGGACAGATAAGCTTTTCTGAAATGTATGTACCAAGTATTCAGAAATAGCATTATCTTAGGAGAGAAACATTAAGACAAAGATGAAAAGTAAAGAAAAAGCACATAGAACCTCTGTTCAAATTATGTAGCCACTCTGCCCTCAGGAGGTACATAACTCCCTGCTCCATAAATGTGGACTATGCATATTTATAGGAAGGGGGAATGGAAGGGTAGTAACTTTGCAATGGAGAGAACAGATAAGACTATCTCAGTTCAGTTCAGTTGCTCAGTCGTGTCTGCTCTTTGCGACCCCATGAACCACAGCATGCCAGGCCTCCATGTCCATCACCAACTCCTGGAGTCCACCCAAACTCATGTCCATCGAGTCAGTGATGCCATCCAGCCATCTCATCCTCCATCGTCCCCTTCTCCTCCTGCCCCCAATCTTTCCCAGCATCACGGTCTTTTCAAATGAATCAGCTCTTCTCGTCAGGTGGCCAAAGTATTGGAGTTTCAGCTTCAACATCAGTCCTTCCAATGAACACACAGAACTGATCTTTAGGATGGACTGGTTGCATCTCCTTGCAGTCCAAAGGACTCTCAAGAGTCTTCTCTAACACCACAGTTCAAAAGCATCAATTCTTCTGTGCTCAGCTTTCTTCATAGTCCAATTCTCACATCCAAACATGACACAGTGGAAAAACCATAGCCTTGACTAGATGGACATTTGTTGGCAAAGTAATGCATCTGCTTTTTAATACACTGTCTAGGTTGGTCATAACTTTCTTTCCAAGGAGTAAGCGTCTTTTAATTTCATGGCTGCAATCACCATCTGCAGTGATTTTGGAGCCCCCCAAAATAGAGTCTGACACTGTTTCCACTGTTTCCCCATCTATTTGCCATGAAATATGATGGGACCAGATGCCATGATCTTAGTTTCCTGAATGTTGAACTTTAAGCCAACTTTCACTCTCTTCTTTCACATTCATCATGAGGCTCTTTAGTTCCTCTTCACTTTCTGCCATAAGGGTGGTGTCATCTGCATATCGGAGACTGTCTCAGCCAGTGATAAAAAATCAATATCAAGTCATAAATAATGCTGATGGTATGTATAATTGATATGATGTGATAAAAATAGCAATGTAGCTTTGTGATCTTCCTGCCCAAAACCCACGACACCAGTAAAACATCAGGCAAATCATAGTAAAGGGAAGGCCAACAACATACCTAACCTGTATTTAAAAAAAAAAGCCAAGATCAACAAAGAAAGGGAAGTGCAAAGTGCAAAACTATTACAATCTGAAAGAATTTATGGAGACATACAACAGAATGAAACTAGATGAGACTCTGGAAGAGAAAAAGAACAATTAAGTAAAAACAAAGGATATTTAAATAGTCTATGAAATTTATCTAATAATGATGATTTGATATTGGTTCATTAACTGTAACAAATACAGTAAGCACCCTGATACAAGATATTTTTAATAGGTAAAACTGCATCTGAGATGTATGGTAACTGTCTGTACTATCATTGCAATTTTTTTTATAAACCGAAAACTGTTCTAGACAATAACATCTTAAAAATTGAAAAAGACTCTGTAAACGAACACATTCTCTATGCAGAGCAGCATGCCAGGAACATGTCCTAAAACTCTAGGGGATCCTGGTATAGAAAGATAATTCCTTATGTTAAATAGTGTTTGTTTTGCCAAGTATTAAACTGTATAATCAGAAAAATGCAATTATGTGGGATTTAAAATGTAAGACCAAAATTAACATTCAAAATCAGAAAGATAAATAATTATTTAATTATGCAGCACTCTCTAGGGCTTGTTTTATGACTTTTTCTGGTAATATTTTGATCATTTTACATGTTAGAAAGAGTGACATATCCTTAAATTAAAGGCTGCTAAATAGCACAAATGTGAAAGGTACAAAAGAGATAAAAATGGTCATTGACTTTAATTATTGGATTGTAGTGAGGTGATTCAGCTGTTTAAAAAAATCACGAGGGGAGTTTAAAATATAATTTACCATATCTTATTTTGTGTCACAGATGCAGTTTAAATAGAATGATGGAGATACAGTTAACTTTTGGATATACGAGCCATGCAATTGCAGTAATAGTAGAAAGACAAAACAGATGTGGCAGGAGCTAGATAAACCTCTCTCTCTCTCTCTTTCTCACTGGGTTAGTTGAGCAGTCCACAGTCGGTTTTCTCCTCTTTAATACATGGCTTCCTTCTGTGGCTCCAATTCAGTTGTTGAGATTGTCACCACGCATCAGGCAGCAGCAGGTGGAACAGGACTGGAGCTCACACACACTCACTTTCCAGGCCTGACTGGAAATCACAGGCCACATTCAACTCACATTCCCTTGGGCAGAACTTTGTTCCATCACTATAGCATGTTGCCAGAAAAACTGATAAAAAAAATGTATTCTTGTGATGGTTAACCTATTAACCAGCTAAAACTAGGAAGTTCTTTTATTAAAAGAAGGAAATAATTACTGGTAGATATCCAGTTATCTCTGATATAGTAATGCCCAGGTCCCACGCATCTAAAACTGGCATAGAACACACTTGAGGAACTTGTTCTTGCCTGGAGAACCCCAGGGACAGGGGAGCCTGGTGGGCTGCCGTCTATGGGGTCACACAGAGTCGGACACGACTAAAGTGACTTAGCAGCAGTAGCAAGCAGCAGCAATGTTCAGGTTAAGCAATATTTTTCCTCTTTGGTTTATCTATCTTGTTTCTTGTATGGTGGCAGTGAAGAAAGCACAAAGAAAGCACTAACTTTGTGAATAAAGCAAGAAATAAGTAATTCTGCACAAGAAAAATTTGCAGTATATTTTCTCATTATTAAAGTAGTGTACTTAATTTATCACTGAGACCATCATAATAATGAACTGAGAAACAGGATGAATTTGCGGTGGGGCAACATGTGGGTGAATGTTTGCTACAAAGGGTCAGAAGAAAATTTTAAATCTGTGTATGAATTGAGAAAATATAGTATATTCAAAGTACAAAAGAAGATCTGTTTACAGTGAGTTTCTTCTACTCAACAACAATATATTAGATTTTATATCATATTTCCCTCTATATAGCTGAAAACTCTTATTTTTGTACTCAATTCTTTTTTTGTTTGTTTAATCACTAAGTTGTATCTGACGCTGGCGACCCCTTGGATTGTACACCACCAGGCTCCTCTGTCCCTGGGATTTCCCAGGCAAGAATATTGGAGTTTCTTCAGGGGATCTTCCCAGACTAGGGATAGAACCTGTGTCCTCTGCTTGGCGATTGTATTCTTTACCACTGAACTACCTGGGATATGTATGTGTTTAGACACACACACACACACACACAAGTAAAAAGATCAAATAATTTTGTCCTTGTTTCTGAATATATACCCCAGAGTGTGTTTGTGTGCTCAGCTGCTCAGTTGTGTCCTCCTCTTTTGCCACACCCCATGGATGTAGCCTGCCAGGCTCTTCTGCCATAGGATTTCTCAGGCAAGAATACTGGAGTGGTTTGTTGTTTCCTGTTCCAGGGGGCTTTCCCAACCTAGGGATTGACCCCAGTCTCCTGCATCTTCTGCACTGGCAGGGGTATGCTTTCCCACTGTGCCTCGCGGGAGTCCATATACCCCAGCCTCATTAGTAAAAAATGAGATGGTTAGAAACACATAGTACAAGTACCTCCATGGAGCAGGGGACAGTTACCAGATTACGGGCAAGGCTTGGGAGCCACTAAAACTCCCTGAGTATTTCCCTGAGTGGAAATATAAGCATTTCCAGCTCAGCTGCACAATTCACATAAAGAAAATGTACATTGTTTATTCATTAACATTGAAACTTGTAACATATGATTTCTAGAAACAAGATTGTCAATTTTTTTTTTTTTTCTGAGTGAATACTCACTCTCAGAATAGAAATATGTAGCACCATACTGCTTAGGGTCAGTAGGGCTAGGATCATTACACTCTCAGAACATGTTCACTGGTAATTAGGATCAAGAAAGGAAAATGAAGCCTCCTGAAGGTCACTGAAACTGTATTGGCTCATTTTAAATACTTTTAGTTCTTACCATAAGCAAAACACTGGCAATCTGAGACATAAATTGAATTATGGTATATTTCTATCCTTTGAGAATTTATTGTCTAGTTGGGGAGATGAGAAATTGATGTATAAAAATTGCTATAGAATTCATAAATGCCTATGATTAGTTCCAAAAGCCTAGTTAAAACTACGCCTGTCATAGAAATTTTATAAAATGATCGATACTGGTTGAACTAATTAGGAAGGAATTCATAGAATCACAAAGTAAGAAGGCATTTGGAGGTCTGGATCCTAATACATTACTCATTCAGTCTCCCCTAGAAAACCCCATACATTTTTGCCAAACTTGTCCTTTAAAATCTATAGGAATGGCAAACTAATCACCTTCTAAGATAGGTCTTCTGGATAGCACTAAGATAAACATTCTAATAAAAAGTGTTTATTTAATCTAAATAAATCTTAAATTGAAATCTTCTCTTAAAGGATGGAGGATATGCAATAAGCCAAGGTTTTTCCAGATAGAGGGAATAAAAGGAATTATGTAGAAAAGCATAAGAACGTATCAAAGTAGAGAATTTTATAATGGATGTGAAGTGAAAAAAAAGCATAAATTCTTAGTTACATGAATGTAAACTAAGAATTTGGGCTGAATTTTATAACAATAGAATACTTGCTGAGGATTGCTGAGAAGATATGGAATATGAATGATAACAGACTTTAGGAATACTCATCTATCAATAGAATTTAAGATAGATTCAGTTCAGTTCAGTTGCTCAGTCGTGTCCGACTCTTTGCGATCACATGAATCACAGCACGCCAGGCCTCCCTGTCCATCACCAACTCCCAGAGTTCACTCACACTCACGTTCATCATGTCCGTGATGCCATCCAGCCATNCGGAAGAAGTGATGCTTTTGAACTGTGGTGTTGGAGAAGACTCTTGAGAGTCCCTTGGACTGCAAGGAGATCCAACCAGTCCATTCTGAAGGAGATCAGCCCTGGGATTTCTTTGGAAGGAATGATGCTAAAGCTGAAACTCCAGTACTTTGGCCACTTCTGCAAAGAGTTGACTCACTGGGAAAGACCCTGATGCTGGGAGGGATTGGGGGCAGGAGGAGAAGGGGACGACCGAGGATGAGATGGCTGGATGGCATCACTGACTCGAGGGACATGAATCTCAGTGAACTCCGGGAGTTGGTGATGAACAGGGAGGCCTGGTGTGCTGCGATTCATGGGATCACAAAGAGTCGGACACGACTGCACGACTGAACTGAACTGAACTGAGATAAGTGGTTTCTGTGCAGGTAGAAAACATGTCTAAAAGCTATGCAAGTGTGAAAATATAAGGTGTGTTTGTATGTGCGTGTGATCTACATGAAAACACAAATTAAGGAATATGGTTGATGTGAAAACTGTGAGTGACATCTCCAATTCCAGTAACGGAATTAATTGTCACTGGAACACATCAATAAATTGAGAAGCAAGAGTTCAAAATCTGTTGTATAGTCTTTATTGATATAGTGCAGACTTTGATTTCTGAAAATGCACTTTCAGGGTTTGGGGAATCAGGAAATGCATGCCATTGGCCAGAGAGTTTCAAGAGGACCCAAGTTGGCAATCTTGGGAAGTGCTTCTAATGTAAGAACCCATAGGATGATTTTGTTGCAATGTAGAATTTGTATCAAGGAGAAGTGGGCAATGGAACTTAAAGAGCAGCTTAAAATTAGTTTGTGGAGAGTCTAGAGGTCTAGATTATAGATTTGGTATTATGCTTTTAATCAGGAGTCTTTGATGGCTTTCGAGCAAGAACAAGTCATAGAAAAAGCAGTATTTGAGGCCTAATATTGAATGGGAGAATTAGAGCTGTTCTAACAGCTCAGAAAATAAGGTGGGGGGATACAATTATATGTGATTTCTGTGTATCATTCATCAATAACAGAGAGACAAGGAGGTAAATAACCAAGGTGACAATGCCCAGAACTTGATTGTGCAGGTAGTAGATTCTGTGGGTTGTAGAACCAAGCCTGATCTCAGCTCCAACCTTCTTGGGATTCTCAGGTTTGATGATGAATGAGAAACCTGCTAAGTTAACAGGCCACATCTGTGCAACATTCATGCACATGGCTGGCGTCCGGCAACGGGGTGCCTGCCAGTGTTTTCCTAGAAATAGGCTACACTGCAGGTGACTTTCTCTGCTCACATTATGACTTACAGTGGTTACTAATGTAGTTATAGGGGGTAGGACAGGGAACAGGAATGGGAGAGGGAGAGAGAGATTGTTGCTTTAAGGCAAGTTTCTTTACAGCTTCACTTGATTTTATGACTGCAGCAAGTTTCTTGAAAATGATTTCATGAATTGTACTTTGGGCCATCTTCCTGATTGTGATTGTTTTACAGAGTCTTGAAAGATGCTTTTTTGCTCTCTCCACAGTATGAGCCCTGGGCAATGGTCCAAAGTTGTTTTAAATCTCGGTTGAAAGTTCTGGCTCTTTCCATGTGAACATATGCCAAAAGGAAGTCTAATAACTTATCAAGTTGAGGCACCTCGGGGAGGTCCAGAAGCAGAAATTTTTGAGGAGTTTAGGGAGCAAGTTTATTAACTCTTGACCTGATGGTAGCCCTTTTTGAGCTACTATTTATATTTTGTTAATTGATTATTTAACTCTTTTAAAAGACAATCAGCCTGGAAGTCCTGAAACCAAGATTTATTCACCTAAACTTTTTTTCATTTTTTTTAAAATTGGAATATAGTTGCTTTATAGTACTGTGTCAATTTCTGCTGTATGGCACAGTAAATCAACCATGTGTATACATCTCAAAGCTTTTTAATTAATTGCAGCATTGATCAAGTCCAATGATCATGCTATGCTTCAGTTTTTCCCCCTGTAAAAGATAGTGTGGGTCTGAAATACCTTACAAATAAGTTTTCAAAGTGAAAACCACAAAATGTTCTGTGAAAGAGAACAAAATAAGTTCATATCAGAAAATTATCCATTATCTTTTTTTTTTTTTTTTTTTGGCCAAGTGGCATTTGGGATCTTAGTTCCCTGACCAGGGATTGAACCCATGCTCTCTGCAGTGTAAGTGTGGAGTCTCAATCATGGACTGCAAGGGAATTCCCCAGCACCTGTTATGTACTGTGCTAACACCTGCAAGGAACTGAGTTGTCTGGGACATGATTTTTAGTTTCCAAGACACAAAGACATGGTCTATAAGCAGAATATGGCAAATGCTGCATAAATGGATGTAGTGGCTACTGTGTGTGCCACTCACATTTCTACCCATCCTCCCCCTCCTTTTCAGGCAGAAACCTCATTCTGCCTACAGTTCACAGCTAAACATGGCTGTCTGCTACTGCCTGTGGTTCTTGCTCCGGGTCCTCAAAGCCAATGACTGGTGGAGAAAGCGATGCTAGGGCCCTTGCCTTCTTTCAATAATTCAAAACGATCTGAAGAGTCCTCATAGCTCCAGAGCTCCCCATGGGTTTGGCTGTGGTCCTAGCAGAGACAGTATTGCAGCCCAACTCTACTTCTTTCACTTCCCCAAGCCTCTTGACCCCCTAGAGAACTACCCAATAAAATTCCTGCCTGTGTATCTCCATCTCAAAGTCTGCTTACCAGGGAAAATGACCAGTGGTAATTAAGCAGGAAAAGAAGTGCTATGGGAATTCACAGAAGGAAGATAGCAAATCCTGCTTTGGGAAGATGAAACAGGACAAGCTGCTTGTTGAAGATGGAGTGTAAGGTGCATTTTGATGCATGTGGAGAGTTTAACTGAAAGAGAATGTGGAAGAGGAAGTACAGAAAGAAATATTTATTATTAGTCTTTCTTTGGTATCTGTGGGGTATTGATACCATGGGGGATACTAATATCTTCAGATGCTCAAATCCCTTATGTATAACAGCATCGTACACTGAATAGAGACAGCCCTCGGTATTCACAGGTTTTGCATCCGTGGATTAACAAACCATGGATAAAAATTTTGGATGTGGAGGGCTAACAGTATTGTTAAGAAGAAAGAGCATATGTGAAGGCTCAGAGATGAGAAATGAGATATGTGAATCTGAAAAATTCAGAGAGCCTACAAAAAAATACCTGTTCACAGTGGACAGGAAGATTAGGAAGAAAGAAGGAGTGCATATGATGTGTGCGTGTGTGTGCATGTGTGTGTGTGTATGTATGCTTGGTTGCTAATCCCAATTCAACAAGATGTGTACCCTCAGTGAATTTGCATCCAAGAGGCACGTGAGGAACTTAAAAGGAGAAACAAGATATCAACTTTAGGGTCAATACCAGAGTTAGAGTCTGTTTCAGAATTGTCTGATTATCTGCACATTATTTTTTTCCCTCTGAGATTCTGTGCACACTGAGTCTGCCAAATCCCTTTTTGTTTTTTCCTACCAGGAAGATTTTATTTACTCCAGCTAGTTTCAGAGCATTTGCTGCCCTTGCTGCTTTGAGATAAGGCCATGGGCCCTTAAATCTTCTCTTGCATGACATGCCTGTCTCTTCTGCGAATGACTGCCATAGACAGGTGCTGATTCTAACCTATTCTATGAACAGATTCCTGTTCCTCTGTTGTGTTTCCACAGTCTTCATCCAGGTGTCAGATAAAGCGTATGGGCATCCACTATGCCAGCACACCAGCACAGCCTGGATTTTAGTGAAACCCCAACAGATTGCAGTCAGCAGCTCAGCTTGCTTCAGCAGAACAAGGACAAATTCCCTTTCTCAATTCTCCGCCCTAATCCTTCATAGTTCTTCTAGTACAGACTTGTACCATGTTCATTCCAGACTGAAACAGAAATCTGAAGGCAGACCATTTTCCCAGCTTCCCACACTGCCTGTTTTATGTATGGAGGACAAGAGAGGGGGCGGAGTTTAAGGAAACTGTGTCTCTAACATATTTTAAGAAGGCTCAGTGGGTAAAGAATATGCCTGCAATACGGGAGATGCAGATTCGATCCCTAGGTTGGGAAGATCCCCTGGGGAAAGAAATGGCAGCCCATTCACAGTATTCTTGTCTGAAGAATCCTATGGACAGAGAAGCCTGGTGGGCTACAGTCTATGCGGTCCAAAGAGTCAGATATGACTGGGAGAGGAAGTGAGCAAACCTACTTTAGGCATGGCTTTTGACCATGTACATGGGAATTCTGGATTCAGGTCAGCATTTGAATTTCTGCTATAGGTTCTTTGTGTTCTATTTTCTTTCATATTTGTCACAGATAGTTTCTAGTCAACAGGAGTAAATTGCTTGTTGTGTGTCCCTTCTGAATCTCTAAGACCATATTAGGGAAATGTTTATACTAGGGAAATGCTTATACTAAATAAGTTTCTGCTCAGATTTTGGTCTCATCTCTTATCCTCCACCCAGCTACTAGTGTTGAAATAGCTGGTACACATGTTAAAATCATAAAATCAAGAATCGGAAGGCATAGGGTCTTGACTGGTTCTACGTGTAAGAGTTAGTTGACTCTGGCCAGTAAGTGACTCTCCCTGAGCCTTGGTTAACTCATCTGAAAATGGAAATAACTTTGAATGAGATTACACAATTCTGTGAATTTCAAAAATATAATAGGCATAGGAAGTGGAATTAAGATTTCACAATGTTACATCAGACTGACTTGACCAGAACTTCACAACCTTGGATGTCCATCAGTGAATATCTTTCCAACTCTGTTATACGTAGAAGAATAAAATAAATCTCATAATTCATTATTGCTATATTTTATATGACTTCCTGGCAAAAATACAATGGTTTATCTAGTGAGGTAAGTATGTTTTAGTCAATGGCTAGGGCCCAAAACAAATATCTTTATTGCCTTTTTGAGATAATTCTTGTAAAAGGCTAATGTTAATGCCATGAAGGATGTCTTTCTATTCAAAGAGGGGGAAAAAGAAGAGGCTCTTGATTCTTACTATCTTCCAGATTCCATACTGGGGAGTACTTACCCCCTTGGTAGAGTAAACTTTGCCCCAGCTCCAAGAGGTCAGCCTTTCTTTAGTGTACGGAAACAGAGAAGATGTATATCTCTCTCTAATTTGTCTGTCTTACTACAGCTTATCCTTTGATTTGTATACCAATTTTTGTGTCTGAACATCTTTATTTTAGGACAGCACTGGAAGAGAAGATAACTCTAGAGAGGAAATGCCAAAGATGCTGTGAAATAAATACAGTGTCTTTAATCTCCAGCATAACATCTTCCGTCTGGATCTATCACTACTTTATAGGCCTTGGTCATCTTCCACATGGCAGATGTAGCTTCTTAGAGGACTCTTTCCTGAACATTCAAATGCCTCATTATTTTTCTCTTTTCCTGCTGTGACCTCTGAATAGATTGGTATCTTAGAGCAAGTTTTCTACTTGAAGACTACCTCTATCCAGAACATTGATGGCACAAATGACTTTCCTATTCCGGAAGTTACCTGCATTGTCAAAGTGATGTGGCCTCCAGAGTGTGAACATTTCCGAATATAAGCAATAAACTCACGTTAATCCCAGTTATCCTAAGAAATGTCCTCACAGAAAAAGTAATGGGTTGTTCTTGGATGACAAGAGAGCTTGGAAATTCAGCAGCTCTGATTAGAAAAGGCAGAGGAACCAGAGATCAAATTGCCAACATCTGCTGGATCATGGGAAAAGCAAGAGAGTTCCAGAAAAACATCTATTTCTGTTTTATTGACTATGCCAAAGCCTTTGACTGTGTGGATCACAATAAACAGTGGAAAATTCTGAGAGAGATGGGAATACCAGACCACTTGACCTGCCTCTTGAGAAATCTGTATGCAGGTCAGGAAGCAACAATTAGAACTGGACATGGAACAACAGACTGGTTCCAAATAGGAAAAGGAGTACATCAAGGCTGTATATTGTCACCCTGCTTGTTTAACTTATATGCAGAATACATCATGAGAAACACTGGACTGGAAGAAGCACAAGATGGAATCAAGATTGCCAGCAGAAATATCAATAACCTCAGATATGCAGATGACACCACCCTTATGGCAGAAAGGGAAGAAGAACTAAAGAGCCTCTTGATGAAAGTGAAAGAGGAGAGTGAAAAAGTTGGTTTAAAGTTCAACATTCAGAAAACGAAGATCATGGCATCCAGTCCCATCACTTCATGCGAAATAGACAGGGAAACAGTGGAAACAGTGTCAGACTTAATTTTTCTGGGCTCCAAAATCATGCAGATGGTGACTGCAGCCATGAAATTAAAAGATACTTACTCCTTGGAAGAAAAGTTATCACCAACCTAGATAGCATATTCAAAAGCAGAGGTATTACTTTGCTGACTAAGATCCATCTAGTCAAGGCTATGGTTTTTCCTGTGGTCATGTATGGATGTGAGAGTTGGACTGTAAAGAAGGCTGAGCACCGAAGAATTGATGCTTTTGAACTGTGGTGTTGGAGAAGACTCTTGAGAGTCCCTTGGACTGCAAGGAGATCCAACCAGTCCATTCTGAAGGAGATCGGCCCTGGGATTTCTTTGGAAGGAATGATGCTGAAGCTGAAGCTCCAGTACTTTGGCCACCTCATGCGAAGAGTTGACTCACTGGAAAAGACTCTGATGCTGGGAGGGATTGGGGGCAGGAGGAGAAGGGGACGACTGAGGATGAGATGGCTGGATGGAGTCACTGACTTCATGGGTGTGGGTCTGGGTGAACTCTGGGAGTTGGTGATGGACAGGGAGGCCTGGTGTGCTGCAGTTCATGGGGTCGCAGATTTGGACACGACTGAGCGACTGAACTGAGCTGAACTGATTTAGTAATCAAGTTAGTCTTTTGTGTGTCTATTGTTTTTTAAGTATTCAAATACTTTTATTTCTGTAATCAGCATGAACCCTATGAAATGGTCAATTAGATCACATAATCTCATTTTATTGATGAATAATGTGAGGTTCATAGAGCTTCAAAAGCCTCTTATAGCCAAAGTGTGCACACAGTCTTCTGTCACTGGATTCTAGACACCATCTTAAATTGTGGCTTGATTCCAAGATCAAGTTTTTCCTATAGAGTGTATTCTTTTCCCAGTTTGAGAGCTCATCAAAGCTTAGAGGCGAGAAAAAATAACTCCAAGCTGAAAATAGAAAATGAAAAATCTCAAAGCATAAATAAAACAAGATTTTATTCATTATATTAATAACATCCTTCAAAATCTTTGTCCAGTGAGAACTGAATAAGTATTCTGTTATAACAGATATCCATGGTAAATGATTTTAGGATCTCAAGCTGGTCATGTATAGTTATCAGGATAATTGAATCCTTAGATGTCCCAGTAAGACTTATATTCTATACTAATTAAGAATTTAGAAGTCCTTTGGTCTGCGACTTGCCTGCAATTCTCTTTAAAGAATAAATTGTTTGTACCTTGTTATTCCCACCACTGTTAATGGTCCTTTTTATATTTTAAAAGCTCAAATGTTGAACTTAAGGCAAATATTCTGTTTTATTGGGTAACATGGGAAACTGTTAGTTTGAAGTTTGCTCTGTCCTTAACCAGTATCATCTAGCAGATCTGATGGTATACCTATCTGTGCTGAATAAAAATACTCTAAGTCCCTAAAAAGCCCCCCAAAGAATTTCATAATGCAAACCTATAGGATTCCAGATCAAAGTCATGCTTTCTATAGTAGGAAACAATTCTCCATTTGAAATATGTCTCCTGATGTGCTAATAGAGATTCAGCACCTAACCATGGACATGTAAATGACTAAGTGATGTTAAGAGCTGTTGGATCCATTAAGTCTTAACCCTGAGTCCGCACAGCAGCAAATCCATCATGCCATGGAAGTAACATATTTGAGATAAGACTTTAATAATTCTGAAGATCATCAATAAATGCATAAGTAGGTGGTGTAGACATCCATGCCATGTTAATCCACTCATCAGTATGGTGACTATAAATGTGCCCAACCAGTCAGCAGCAGAGACTGACAGCATCCCTCAAAGGGAACAGCCAGGAATAGAATGTATTTAGAGTGAGGAGCTGTTTATCTTTAGAGAATTCAATTCATACTTCACACATAGGTTCTGCTCTTCCAGAAATACCACCTCTGTTAAAAGACTTGCAAAATGCCTCACTTACCAATATGTTCTCATACATAACACTGCTTTGGCAATATGTGGCAGGTTTTTAAATTTTTTTTTTTTTAGCAAGGAAATTCACTTCTGGGCCCAAGACCATGTTCCCACTCACACAGAAGCAACTTGCTTCATGGAATCATAAAATACCTGTTGGTGGTCAAGGCTCAGCTAAGAGGAAACCGGCTGGCTTAGAGCACTTTCCTTCAGGATGTGGTAAAGGCCAAAGGACTGCCTGAGGGTGAGGCGAATCCAGAATGAGTAATGGAGGAGGCACTAAATAAATGCCAATTACTACATTAAAACTATCTCAGTAGCAGGCACTAGAGTTTTGTTTTTTGGGGTTTTTAAAATCCACTTTGACTTCCAGGACATGACAACTGTATAACATACTGAAGGAGATTATGTATCTAATTTCATGAGTGATTGTCTTTTGGATGATGGAGTGATAGTTATTGTCACCCTTTCTGAAAATAAAGCATGGATAAATGAAAGGACATCTGATATTGTAACAGAAGAGCCAGATGTTTTGGAAGGTGTGAGATGCTGTACCCTAAGGAGACAGCTGTGTTCGTCATAAGCCTTTTGCTCCATCTCTGATATCTCTGACTGCTTCATTTTGACCATACATCATCTACTCTGAAACCATGATTGCGTTTTCCAACACCCTATCTGAGCTTGCCGAATTAGTTGGGCAGAGTCTAAACTGGAGCTCAGGTTGAGCTCTGTTCATGCCAAATGCCTTTCTTCTTTGGAGTTGGATGAAATGGGACAATAGGGAAAGTGGGATTGGCCCCATTGAGTGGCCATCTAGGGGTCAGATGATGTGAACTGGAGGTCTGAGGGAATCCCATCTCCATGTCATAAACCTTAGCCAATATTAAGCCAAAGCTAGAAGGGACCCAGACAGTCTTCTCCCTGCTATGAACTACTCTGAAATGCAGTTTTCTGTGTAGCATCCCCAGAGAAAGTACTGTGTGCTAGAAAATAAACCTCATAGCATCCAGTGGTTTCTCTTTGAGGCTTACACTAAGGAAGCAGACGACAGTTTAACTCAATGAATTATTCTCATGTCTTCTTTTTTCACTTCTATTTCTTAACAGCTATAAGTTGAACTTGGGTCCTGCTCCCACATGTTGCATCAGTGCTTTTATCCTTTTCCCCTGAGCTTACTATTAGGGAACCCAGGTTAAGCACAGGCATTAGTTACTCTGATTCCATGGTAGGTAGTACAATAATGGACACATTGTACTGCTTTAATAAATTTGGAAATACTAAGTTAAATTGAATCCTTGAAGTATCAACAGGGTGTTGACATTTGCAATTTGTTTCTTAATGTGAGATGAAAGATTAGCATTCATAATAGGAGAGGAAGTATCTGGAAGCAAGTTCCTCTTCCTGCACTTTGAAATCACAGTCCTGAGATCAGATTCTTTTCATGTAACCACAACTTAGGATCATTCTGGATAGACATGAGTAGTTAGGGGTTTATTTCCCCCAGCCCTTCTCTGGGAAAAAACAGACTCATCCAAATAATTGACTTTTCTATAAAATTCCCAAAAAAAAAAAAAAAATCCTTTTTCCCTAAGCCAATCCTGAAAAGTCTCTTTGTCACATCTCTTGATTTATTGTGATCTACTTCAGATTCCAGAGTCTTCTTTTTAAAAGAGTTCTATAACTTACTTACAAAACAGAGACTCACAGACTTAGAAGACGAACTTATGGTCACTGATGGGAAGGGATGGTTAGGGAGTTAGGGATGGTCATCAACACACTGCTATGTTTACAATGGATGACCAAAAAGGTTCCACTTTTAGCACGTGGAGCACGTGGAGCTCTGCTCAATGTTATGTGGCAGCCTGGATGGAAGTGGAGTTTGAGGGGAGAACGGATACATGTATATGTATGGCTGAGTCCCTTTGCTGTTCACCTGAAACTCTCACGACATTGTTAATCGGCTATAGCCCAATACAAAATAAAATTTCAAAAGAAAAAATTAAAAAAGGTTCTATATATCATATAGATTTAGGTATAGGAAAAATAGATAAATACATAGCTACATAGACATACAGTCACACACACATACGCCAGCCTACACACATCTCAATGTGAGATTTCGTACGACCTTTTATGTGCAAGTCAATTTTCCCATCTAATTAAGGGGCAGAGTGACAGCTTGAGGCTATGCTATGTCAATCCACCACAAAGGGTGCGTATGAGAAAGAATCTGACAGATATGCATGGTTAGGTGGAGACTTGTGATCTCATGCTAAATTTTCTTCTCTATTAGCAGTATGGGTGGCTTGCCAAGACAAGAAAGTGGGTATCTGATATCTTTTTTCTTAAATGAGATCCTTATCATAAAAATGACACAGTGAGCTCCTAAAATCAGAGTGAAATATGACATAATGTTCTAAATATATCACTGTAATGATTCTACATTTTTATCGCTACACTTATGATCAGCTCTAATGGAAAACTCATGGGTGTCATCAGTCCTTTTGTCCTTCTTGACAATTTGATAATCCCTTCTTAAAGTATTTAGCCATCTTGGATCACTAGTGGCTGTCTAGAACACAAATACATTGCACAGCGTGACTCGTTGCTGATTAGCTGGATCAGCTTTCTCCATTTCACTTAATCTATGAAACAATTTGTAAGGAATCCCTATCAGCTTTAGAACTCTAAACTTGATCTGTGATTTATTTCATCTCTGTAATGAGACTTGCTGTCTCGTTTCATAAGACTTTTGGAGTCATAAAGTATTACTTCAGGCTCAACTTTACTCACAACTGTGACAGTTCAATAAAATGATATGTTGATGGAGTCTGGCTACTCAAAGTGTGGACCATAGACTGGGCATGCCAGCATCACCTGGGAGCTTGTTAGAAATGAAGAATCTCATCACTTATTCTAGATCTACTATAGTAAAAGTCTACATTTTACCCAGATCCTCAAATGATTCAGAAACACAGTAAAATCTGAATTAGATGACTGGCACTAAAGAGATCTTCCAGGGCCAATGTCAAGGTTTACTGCAAGTTATCTCCTTCTTAGTAATACTGTTAACTCACAGGTGCTAAACTGAATGCTTATATTATATGAGCTTCTTGGCAGGAAGGAGGTGGAAATTTCCAGCTGTAATTGTCAATGAATAAATTGTGTCTACTGCTGCCAATAACTCATATGATCTCTCCTTCCATAACTTATTTCATACCTCACATTTTTTGTGTCTATTGGAGAAACTGGCCACTTTGGTTCAGCATTTTAACTATTCTTCAGCCTTCCCATATGTACCATATCTGTTTGGTTGTCACTGTAAGTTTCCCTATACAGTTTTCAAAGGTAACTTCACAAGGAAATGTAGTCAATACATTGAGATACATCAATATTTTCTTTGCAAGCTGTTATAAATTAACATTTACAACCAATAAGTTATCTGTTGTGACTATAACAGAGAGCAGATTTTTCTCAGCTCTGAATTGCAAAATCTTTTCAAATTACTCTGAGAAGAGAAAAGAGTGCTGGATGAATATAACTCAGGAATGTTGGTTTTTTTCCTTGGGGGTATTTGATAAGTGACCTCTTCAAATCAAGCACTATATTTTATTTCTTCTACCATACATCAGCCAAGATTAGATTTCTGAAAATTAAACTTATTAAAAGCTAATAGACTCTAGATGTCAGGTTTTACATTAAGGCTTAACAGATAGATTTCTGTTTACATGTTTTTGTTTTTGCAATTCAGTTTCAAATATAATTCCTTCAGGTTCTGAGAATTTATCTACCAAGATTTCATTGATTTCTTAGGTGGTATTACCAAATACTTAACCTCATCATGTACTAATTGTCAGCTTTCGCCCTTCCTTCAATGTGTGTTCCACACAATGAGTAACCATTCATTTGCAGATTGCTCTGGGTTTTGGTGGAACCAATGGGAATCCAACTGTAATGACAGTCTTCGCATTTTGAATCTGGGGAAGATCTGTGAGTGTTATGACCAATAGAATACTGTAAACATGGCATTAGGCCAGTTTCTAGGCAAACTCCTTAAATGTTGGCAACTTCCACTGCCTCGCAACGTTCTGTCTTGGAGCCCTGAGACCACCATGCTAGAAATGTGGAGAATCCATGTGTATAGAGATGCTGCATGCCCCAGCTGTGCTAGCATCCCTGCTCAGGCAGCAGATGTGTGTGAAGAAGTTTGCATGACCCCAACTCCACTTTCCTGGAACTGATGAAAGATACCAAATGAGAAATGTGCAGCTGAGCCTCCTAATCTCCAGAACCAAGAAAGATAGTCATTGTTCCTTAAATGCACTGAGTTCTTTGGTGCCTTGATACATAGCCATAGATAACTAGAATAGTTGCTCTATATCTAAGAACTGAAGACTCTTCAAGAAATTCTTCACATCTCAACACTGATATCAGTTGAAAACTCCCTGAAACTTTAATAAAGGTGCCATCCTGTCCCTCTAAATAGAGACAATTAGAAGTAGGAATAGCAACCAGTAGCAATGGGTTGAGAGAAGTTTCTTTAAAAAAGAGTCAGTGCTGCATCCATCAAGACTGCTCTGACACCCATGGAGCCACAGAGAAGATAGAAAAGAAAGAAATACTTGGCACTCATGGCTCAGGTGATAAAGAGTCCACATGCAATGCAGGAGACACAGGTTCAGTCTCTGGGTTGGGAAGACCCCTTGGAGAAGGGAATGGCTACCCACTCCAGTATCCTTGCCTGGAGAATTCCAAGGACAATGGAACTTCCTGTTGGGCTACAGTCCATGGGGTCACAAAGAATCTGACACAATTGCGTGACTAACACTTTCACTTTCATGAAACCAAAATACCATATTTACTTTTCTCTTCAATGAAAAATTATTAATACCTATTGTGTAGTATCAGGGAACATGAGAAATAAGGGATCATTCCCCATAGAGGACATATATTAAGAGTCTATGTTGAAAATATAAAAGCAACCAAAGGCATAAGTAATTATTTATGACTTGTCAATAAATAATTTTGAGCTATTAAAACAGTGAAGACTAGGAAAAGACCATATTTGGGCAAGAGTATTGTGTCATTTCTTTAAACACAGCTGAACTGCTCTTTCCTGGACTACCTTCAGTCAGTTATTTTTATGGACTAAATTTTGATGCCACCCACAGATCTGTATGTTTAAGCCCTAATCTCCATGTGGTGGTATTTGGAGGTGAGCATTTGGGAAGTAATGAGGATGGAGTTCTCAAGAATGAGGTAGCGGTGCTACAGGAAGAGCCATAGGAAAGATGCTTTCTTTGCCACATGAGGACACAGAAAGAAGTCCTTTGGCAAACCAAGAAGAGGGCCCTCACCAGGAACAGAATGGGCTGGTGCCTTGATCTTGGACCTCCCAGCCTTCAGCACTGTGACAAATTTCTGTAGGCTGAAGACCCCAGTCTCCACCATTTTCGTTATAGCCGCCTAAATTAAGATAGTTATCATTCACACAAGCCAGTCTTCTTACTTTGCAATGTCACCTTATTTTTGACCCAAAATGATACTGCCCAGGTCATTCCTTAATCTTTATACTGAGACACTTCAAATCTATTTCCAAAACCAACACTCACTTTTAAAGGATGATTTTCCTGTTACAAGACTTAAAAGAAACACTGCTTAAAGGCTAAGATAATTCCATGAAAAGACCTACAACTTACCTAGAGTGATGGATATATTATTTGGGTAAATATCTTACTATACATTGAGGGATACATTTTTAAATGGACAAAGTTAATCTGGCTTTATAGTTAGACTTCATTTTTCTGCCTTTGGAAGGCAGATATATGCACCTCAAGGCCTTTGTGCTTTCACGATATTCACAGACTTGCAAAGCTGAAGGTGCCATCTGTGTTTCTTGATGGAGAGGGGAATTTGTGCTCCACTGAGGCACAGGTTCGCGTGAGGCTGCCATTGCACCTTCCAGCCCCATGCAGCTTGTCTCCAGGTACAATGTAGAGGATTGTGGATTACACGGGCCAGGCTTGGAACAGTAGTGGCCATTGAATATAGAAAGATGATTTTCTCTCCTAATGCCTAAACAAGTCATAGTACTGAAACAGCAGGACTCTGTGTGGCTCCTGAGCACAAAAGCCTTTCTGCGTCCCGCATTTCTTCATTACAGGACATAGGCTTCGTTTGGCCTCCTAAATATTCCCTGAGTTCTAATGGACATGTTCAAACAGTTGCTAATTAGGGAAGCTAGGGGCTGCAGAGACAAAGGAAGCCTAGTCAAGAAACAATAAGCAGCCTTGGGATAGGGTCCTGGTTCCTCCTCAGGGGATGTGTTGTTGTTCTCTAAGTAACTAAGTCATGTCTGACTCTTTGCTACACCATGGATTGCAGCACGCTAGGCTTCCCTGTCCTTCACCATCTCCTGGAGTTGGCTCAAATTCATGTCCATAGAGTCAGTGATGCCATCCAACCACCTCATCCTCTGTCATCCCCTTGTCTCCTGTCTTCAGTCTTTCCCAGCATCAGGGTCTTTTCCAATGAGTTGGTTCTTTGCATCAGGTGGCCAAAGTATACATAACAATCTTCTTTGAGCAGTTTTGCAGATACTGAAGCCACCATCAGATAGGAGACGTTAACTGAATATTTCCTACAAGCATGTAGACACTAGTCATGTTGGAACCAGAAGGTTGATGACGCTGACTCCCACTTAACCTCACCACCAACCAATCAGAAGAATGCCCACAAGCTGATCATGCCCTCCTTGAACCATTACTATAAAACTCCTAACCCCTCCAGGTTGGAACACATAATTCTGAGGACTTTAGCCCACTGTGGGCCCTTTTGCCTGGCAAATCGGATAAAGTTATTCCTTTCTACTTCATCCAAAACTCTGTCTCCAATATTTAATTCAATATCAGGAAACAGAGGCTGGATTCAGCTTCAGAACCCAATCAAACACTACAAGCCAAAGAAGGAGTGACTGATTCCCCAATTGCAGGCTTTGTCAGATGGGAAAGGAAGAATTTTAATAAGTAGTGTTCTCTTTATTGGAGATACTTCCCTATTTTTATGGAGTCAAGCTAAAAATCCATAATCAAAAGATAACTAGAAAATCCCCAATCCCAAATATTTGAAAATCAAAGAATATATAGACAGATGTTGAGTGAATTCATCAAATATAACATGATATTTTATGATCTCATTTATAAAAAGTTCAATTTGGCAAAAATGAAATATAGTATTAGAATTCAGTATAGCAGTTATATGTGTGAGGGAGACAGTGAGAAGGAGGGAGCATGGGCTATTGGTCGTGTATGTTTCTTATTCTAGGAATGCACACAGTGTGAAAATTCATTTATTTCTTACATGCTTTTTTATACCTGTGTTGAATTCTAATATACAATCTTATAAAAAAATAATAGCAATGTGAAAAGGGATGGGTCACTGCACAATTGTAATGGAAGCTGGTTTTGAAAACTACTCAAGTAAATCATTATCTTTCTTTCTGAGGCTCCTTGTTGGATGAGCCCAACCAGAAGTCAAGGGACAAGGGCATTCTTTGATGTAATCTATGAAAATCAGATTCCTGGAACAGAGATCAGAGTGGGAAGAGGTAGAAAGTAGATTTGCAAGGGCAAAGGGAAGAGATCCAACGCATCTGTTAAACCAATTATCACCCTTCTACCTTGATTCTTTAATAAGGAAGTAAATATTTCCTATCTGATACTAGCCTATCCCTCCAAATAGTTTTGTTTATAGAAGAAAAAAATAAAAGTCCTTAATCAACCCTGAATAACTTAACTCATTTTCACTTTGCCTATATCCTTTACATTTTAATGACTCATTAAGTAAAACAATATCCCACTCTTTGTTATCTATTCTGTTCCTTTTTTTTTTTTTAACCACTGAATAAGTGTTCTGGTAGCCCATTTGCTTAGCATTTAACATTGTTGTTCAGTTGCTAAATAATGTCTGACTCTTTGCAACTCCATGGACCGCAGCGTGCCAGGCTTCCCTGCCCTTCCTCTATGTCCTGGAGTTTGCTCAAACTCATGTCCATTGAGTTGGTGATGCCATCCAATCGTCTCATCCTTTGTCGTCCCCTTCTCCTCCCGCTTTTGATCTTTCCCAGCATCAGGGTCTTTACAAATGAGTCAGTTCTTCGCATCAGGTGGCCAAAGTATTGGAGTTTCAGCTTCACAATCAGTCCTTCCAATGAACATTCAGGACTGGTTTCCTTTAGGATTGACTGGTTGGATCTCCTTGCAGGACTCTCAAGAGTATTCTCCAGCACCACAATTTGAAAGGGTGAAATACATTAATTGCATAGAATCCAGGGATGGCGGAGCCTGGTGGGCTGCCATCTATGGGGTCGCACAGAGTCGGACACGACTGAAGTGACTTAGCAGCAGCAGCAATATTAAATTCTAGTCCATTTGTTAGTATTTAATATTATACCAATGCAATTAATACATTTGATTTTACAAATAATCTTCTTTCTAAAATCTTGATAATTATTTAGGCCTTGTGGTAGGCATTTTAATAGTCCCCCAAAGATGTCTATGTGATAATCTTGGACCTGTGAATGTTACCTTACATGGTAAAAGAGATTTTGCAGATGTGATTATGCTAAGGATCTTTGGATGAAGGGATTATTCTGGATTATCTTAGTGAAACAAATGCAATCACACGGGCCCTCATAAGAGTCAGAGAGGGAGATGACATGCCAGCGAAATCTTAGGTCAGAGTGATGTCATTGTTGGCAGGAGGCCATGGATCAAGGCAAGCAGGCAGACCCTAGAGGCAGGCAAAGGCAAAGAATGGATTCTTTACTAGAGCCTCCAAAAGGAATGCAGTCCTGTTGACTTTAATTCCATACAGACATAATTTTGGGCTTCTGACCTCAAAAACTGGAAGATAAATTTGCGTTGTTTAAGCCACTAAATTTGTTAGAATTCATCACAACGGCAATAAGAAACTCATATAGCTTTCCTTCGTTTTCTTCCTCTAGTGTTTTGTTTGTTAGCTTTATGGTGAACTTAGAATCAGATACCACGGTAACCATAAAACTATCCCTGTTCTCAAGGCCAGGCAGCATCTCTGCTGCCTTATTCTTCTGGCTCACGTTGTGGCCTGCTCACCTTTGTACTTGATAGTATAACTCTAGTCTTCATTTAGTTCATTGAGCATTTCACTTATGTGTCATCTAAGGGTTTTCACACACAGTATCCTCTTAACCTGAAGCTTTTCTTTCAACTTTCCATTTGGCTGCTGCTTCAGTGCTTCAAAACTCAACTATTTCTCAGGGATTTTCTCCCTCTCCTTCAAGGTCAGCTACCCCACTGTATCCTATTTCAATATATTTTTAATTTTATGATTTTACATAATTAAGATCATTGTATCTGTATACATTTGCTGAGAATTTTGGCATTCCTTAACAAAATGAATTTTAATTTTTATCAGTAAAATCATAAGTGCTTGTATCATGGGACTGTTGAAAGAAATAATTGAAGGAATATATTTAGAATATACATTTTATATATATTAATTCTCCAAACATAACTAGGCCATGCTGCATCTGCTCAGTCAATCTCTGAATGACTTGATCCTTTTCTTCTTTTAATTTTAAATGTGATCACTTTAGAGATGTCTTGGCTGGAAAGAGGAACTGAGAAAAATTTATCCAAGCCTAGAAAGAAATACCAGCCACTGGACCTACCACCCTGGCCCTTTGTGGGGCAAGTGAGTAGCAAAATGAAGAGATCTCAGAGCACCACTTCCTGGCAACCATTTTCTTGGTGCCATTTCCTGGCACCATTTCCCCAGCCAGGGGAACAAGAAATGTTTGTACAGAGTAACCCAGCAAATGGGAAATCTACCAAAATGTTCCTCTGCTCCAGAAGCAACAAGAAAAAAAACTACAAAATTTCAGACATTAGTAAGCTTAAGGCTACCAGACCAAGGCCGATAGTGGTGTTATAGTGATATCCTCACAGTAACCCAAAATCAGTGGCATAACACTAGAGTTATACTTGGGAAGAACTGATGCCATTTTCTTCCAGCAGAATGGGACTTAGAAACAAATATTAAGCTCTAAAAATGGTTCTATTTCTTAGGTGCTTCTAGACTTAGCAATAATACTTACTAAAGCTATTATGTTGTCTTTCCTCTCATTAGAAGTTTTATGATAGCTGGGACAAAAGTGTGCATGTGATTGGTCATATCTGACTCTCTGTGACCCCATGGACTGTAGCTCCTCTGTCCAAGGAAGTTTCCAGGCAAGAATACTGGAGTGGGTTGCCTTTTCCTACTCCAGAGGAACTTCCTGACCCAGGAGTGGAATCAGAGTCTTTTATCTCCTGCACTGGCAGGCAGATTCTTAGTGGCTCTCTAGTGAGAGCCACCTGGGAAGATCCTGGGACAAGAGTTAACCGGATACAATCTTCATAGATTAATTTTCAATAAAAAACTTTAGATGAATGACTAGAGAACTTAAGTTCTTATCCCATTATAAGCATTTGTATGTTAATTCATCTTATACTTTCTAAGTATAAAAACGAATTTTAGAATTATTTTTGTCTTATACTTGAAAATTTGTTTTATATATTTGTGTGGAGGAGATGAAAAAAGAAAAGTAAAAGATTTAGTTCCCAAAGTTCCCCAGACTTTTTGAAGGAATTTTGGACTGGGGCTTTAAGATATGACCTAATGTATAGAAAAATTATTATCCATGTTTATTTAGAACAAGCAAATTTAAAGACATTTTTCATTATGGTCATCCGTTATCTATTTATCTAAACACCTTATTTCTGGATTGATATTGAAAATTGGAAACTTATAAAATGACCCACTGATTAATGATAGTAATTGATAACAAACTAGGATCATTAGACCTAGAACCATTCGCTGTATTTTTTAAAGGCAAAAAGAAGACAAAGATGCTTTTTTTCCCCAAACTTTTATCTATATGATAATGTAAGTTCTAGCTAACAAATTAAGATAGGAAAGATAATGTGCAATGATTGAAAAGAAGTGACAATGTTCTTATCCACAAATAATGTGTTTCTGAAAGAAAACCCATGGGAATCTGCAACATCCCAAGTAGAAATCTAGAAACATCCCAAGTAGACAAAGGAAACTTTAGAATTTATAGTGTTCACCAAGTTTGCTGAATACAAAATTAACAACAGAAATTCAATGTAAAAAAAAAAGCAACTCAGTTGAGTATATGTATAACAGCACAATCTTGTACGAATGCAGGATGAAAAATGGTAGTGTAACTCAAAAATGCAGTAAGTTAAAAAAGCATGGGGAATAGTGTGGAGAGAAAATATACAATATCTAGGGGGAAAAAAATCTCACAGAAACTTTTCCTTTTTTCATGCATGAAATTGTGAAACTTATTTACAGAAATAAAGTAGATGATCTTAGAATTTTCAGAGACATACCATATTCACAGATAAGTAGA
Organism: Aepyceros melampus; assembly: GCA_006408695.1. Classification (NCBI taxonomy): domain Eukaryota; kingdom Metazoa; phylum Chordata; class Mammalia; order Artiodactyla; family Bovidae; genus Aepyceros; species Aepyceros melampus. The sequence goes on along the minus strand of SJXQ01007604.1, from coordinate 130,923 downwards.
TTCCTAAAGGCAATGCCAAAGAATGCTCAAACTACCACACAATTGCACTCATCTCACATGCTAGTAAAGTAATGCTCAAAATTTTCCAAGCCAGGCTTCAGCAATACATGAACCATGAAATTCCTGATGTTCAAGCTGGTTTTAGAAAAGGCAGAGGAACCAGAGACCAAATTGCCAACATCCACTGGATCATGGAAAAAGCAAGAGAGTTCCAGAAAAACATCTATTTCTGTTTTATTGACTATGCCAAAGCCTTTGACTGTGTGGATAACAATAAACTGTGGAAAATTCTGAAAGAGATGGGAATACCAGACCACCTGACCTGCCTCTTGAGAAATCTATATGCAGGTCAGGAAGCAACAGTTAGAACTGGACGTGGAACAACAGACTGGTTCCAAATAGGAAAAGGAGTACGTCAAGGCTGTATATTGTCACCCAGCTTATTTAACTTATATGCAGAATACATCATGAGAAACGCTGGACTGGAAGAAGCACAAGATGGAATCAAGATTGCCAGCAGAAATATCAATAACCTCAGATATGCAGATGACACCACCCTTATGGCAGAAAGGGAAGAGGAACTAAAGAGCCTCTTGATGAAAGTGAAAGAGGAGAGTGAAGAAGTTGGCTCAAAGCTCAACATTCAGAAAACGAAGATCATGGTATCTGGTCCCATCACTTCATGGCAAATGGATGGGGAAACAGTGGAAACAGTGTCAGACTTTATGTTTTTGGGCTCCAAAATCACTGTAGATGGTGACTGCAGCCATGAAATTAAAAGGCACTTACTCCTTGGAAGAAAAGTTATGACCAACCTAGATAGCATATTCAAAAGCAGAGACATTACTTTGCCAACTAAGGTCCATGTAGTCAAGGCTATGGTTTTTCCTGTGGTCATGTATGGATGTGAGAGTCGGACTGTAAAGAAAGCTGAGCACTGAAGAATTAATGCTTTTGAACTGTGGTGCTGGAGAAGACTCTTGAGAGTCCCTTGGACTGCAAGGAGATCCAACCAGTCCATTTTAAAGGAGATCGGCCCTGGGATTTCTTTGGAAGGAATGATGCTAAAGCTGAAACTCCTGTACTTTGACCACCTCATGTGAAGAGTTGACTCATTGGAAAAGACTCTGATGCTGGGAGGGATTGGGGGCAGGAGGAAAAGGGGCGACAGTGGATGAGATAGCTGGGTGGCATCACTGATTCAATGGACATGATTTTGAGTGAACTTCAGGAGTTGGTGATGGACAGGGAGGCCTGGCATGCTGTGATTCATGGGGTTGCAAAGAGTCGGACATGACTGAGTGACTGAACTGAACTGAAAAGATTTAGTAAAAAGTAAATTCAAGCATGTTTTAATCATAATGCTTTCTTCCTTGGAAGTGAATCAGAAATTAGGAACACCAATGTATTGTCAAGGCCAACTTATATTGAAAGTAATATTGTAAGTTTTGTCTGAGTTCACTGACAATGAAAATATGCTTGGAAAAAACAGCTGGACAGAATTAAGTTTGTTTTTTCCACAGCAGTAAATGAGGTCAGGGTCTGGAGTAAGATACTATGCCTGGTTATATTTAGTCAACCTGATGAAATGCCTCCAACCGTATCCCAAAATACCAGGAGTTTGAAGGGCTTTAACAGCCCCTCCTCCACTAATAAAACTGCTTGCCTAATAAGAAGGACATATACTGAGTGACCATTTGAAAATGTGGTGGTCTTCCAGAAACAGAGTTAAAACAATAAATACATATTGAAACAATAACAACAAAAGACTTTAAAAATGTTGGTTCAGTACTCTCATTTGATAGAGGAGGAATCTGAGGCACAGAGAGTGATTCTAACATGAGAACTAAAGGTAAAAGACAGTTGACCCTCAGTATCCGTGGGTCTCATGTCCAGATTTAACCACTCCACGTAGTAACCAGTTTTCATATAAGAAACTTGAACATCTGTGAATTTTGGTATCCAGAGGAGTCCTGGAACTAATCTTCCATGGATACTGAAGGTCAACTGACTATATCTTCTAAATTGCAACCCAAAGTTTTCTCCAGAATACTGCTTCTTCACTTCATTACAAGTAAAAACTATGGGGAAGATTACCTATATCTTTTATTAGGATTGCAGACATTTCTGCGCTTCTATTGTTTGGTGGAAAATTTTGTGGTTAGGAGCAAGCCTGGACTGAGAGCCACATTATGTGGCTGAACAGAAACCTGAAAATATATTTAATGGTACCATTTTTAAGGTAAACAATTCATTCAAGTGTGATTAAAAATCAGAGCAAATGATTGCATCTTGATGTACTTCTGGCTACAAAAGGACATGTTTTTCTATATGGGATTAGAAATAAAACCTACTTTCACTCTCTCTTTTTTAAAAAAAAAATAAAATATTTCTCCACAGACGAGATGAAGAAACGCACAGAGCCTGTGATTGCTATGATTTCAGAAGAAAGGAAAACCCTGAAGTTCCTGACCTTTCAGGAAGTAGACCGGATGTGAGGGAAACTTGGTGGAAAGAAGCTGATATTTAAACCCATAGAAGTAATTCTTAATTCAGACTCTAGGGGTATTAGAAATAATTTTCAATTAGTTTTGGTAATATCTCACAGAGAAGGTTCAGACAAGAAAGTGGGAAAGAGAAGGTCAGAAAAAGTCTTGAGAAGGATTAAACTGAAAGGAAAATTTGAAGACTGAGTCTAAGTAGGCTTCAGGGATTATAAATATTACCTACACAACAGAGGAAACCAGACACAACTTTTATAAACCAGACACAACCTTCCGAAAGGGCTATTTAGAAGGACTGTAAAGGACACAAAAATATAAAACATAAGGGGAAAACTTGATAAATTTAACCACATTAAAATTAAAAGTGCGAACTCTTAATTATCAAAAGATACCACAAAAAGAGTGATAAAGCCACATCCAGGAAGAGGATATGTTAATACATAGAGCTGACAAAAAGCTCCTGTCCAGAATACACAAAGAATTCCTATTTATAAGAAAGAAAGAAATGAAAATAAAATGAGAAAAGACACAAATGGACAGAATATTCACAGTAACAACACTGGTATTAGTAAAATACTGGGGAAAACCCTAAATGTTCAGCTCAGCTAAATGAGTAAATAAACTGAAGAATTCATGAAATAAAATAGTAATCACCAGGAAACAAAAATTCATCCATATTAACAGGAATGACTCCCAAACTTACAATGGCTAAAATAAGAGTATATATGTGTGTATGTGTGTCGGTCGCTTAGTTACATCCAACTCTTTGCAAACCCATGGACTGTAGCCCACCAGTTTCCTCTTTCCATGGAATTCTCCAAGCAAGATTACCGAAGTGGGTTGTAATTCCCTTCTCCAGGATCATTTTCCTTCTCTTCTCTACCCAGGGATTGAACCCAGGTCTCCTACATTGCAGGTGGATTTTTTACCATCTGAGCCACCTGGGATGCCTAAAATAAGAGTATACGATCATCATATTTATATAAAGGGTCAAACCAACCAAAACTAAGCAATTTATTAATTACAGACACATAAGTAGGTAGCAAAACTACAGAAGAAGCCAGGAAATGGTAGAGATAAAATTCATGATTAAGGTTACCCCTTGTAGGGAGGCAAAGAAATGAGTAAAGATAGCTTAAGGATGACAAAACTGTTGGTTTGGTATTGGCTGCACTGGTGTTTGTTTTATTATTATTATTTAACCATTTAAATGAGTCCCATATGTTTTTTAATTTTTGATATGTTTCAATATAAAAATTCTCCTCAAATCAGTAAGCTGCAGAAGAGAAAGGCCAACACAAGTTATAGGTTGGGAAGATAAGACATATATATATCCTGTTGGATGATGCAAACATCTCTCTGCTAACTCAATCCTGCTGTCTTTCACGGAAGAGATATCTCTCAAAGGAGTTGCTATCTCTCATGAAAATTCTTTTTTTGGCCCAACCATTCCATCATCCCACTCAGCCCCACTCCATGCATTCCAGGTTAAAGACCTTAGTGTTTCACGAAAAACTATAGCAAATAATCAGACTCCATCCCCCCTTCTGTTTCCAACCAGCACACCACGATCAGTTTCACTGGTGAGAAATATATGTATTATTCAGTCTACCACCCAGATACAATTCTGGCTAATGCAAATAAGAGATAAGGGGATCAAAATTAATTTTGCCTACTCTGATCATCAGAATTTTGAAAGTACTTGTTAGGAAGATGGATTTGAATCTGAATCCAGTGCTAATTTGCCACCTAACATCTAGTAGTTTTGGGGAAGGAAATGGTGACCCACTCCAATATTCTTGCCTGGGAAACCTCATGGACAGAGAAGCCTGGCAGGCTACAGTCCATGCAGTCTCAAAAGAGTTATTCGTGACTTAGTAACTAAACAGCAGTGACATTTGGTGGTTTAATTTACTTATGTGAACTAGAATCCTCATTTGTAAATGAGGATTCCTAATTCCAAACTCTTAGTGCGATGATGAGAATGCATACAAAACCACAGAGCATGTTATCTGTGCTGTGTGCTGCTGTGCTTAGTCACTCAGTCATGTCAGACCCTTTGTGACCCCAGGGACTGAGCCCACCAGGCTCCTCTGTCCATGGGAATTCTCCAGGCAAGAATACTGGAGTGGGTTGCCATGCTCTCCTCCAGGGAATCTTCCCAACCCAGGGATTGAACCCAGGTCTTCCACATTACACACAGATTCTTTACCATCTGAGCCACTAGGCAAGCCCATGTTATCTGGACAAAACTTAAATGACAGCTTTAAAAGGAACTGTCAGATTTGTTTCAACTAGCCTGTATATATACAGTATGTTTCATGTGGAGTTTTTTTCCTTAAACTTTAGATTAACTGAGCTTTGTACTATGAATGGAGATTTTTATAGAGTCTGTCATAGGGTTAATCTGTGTGTGTGTGTTCACAAAATATAAATGATATGTAGTAGTAACAATTTCAAATTGCTTAGTACTAAGAACTGTAACCCCTTTATCTTCTACTTTGCACATTCTGCACCAGTTCTTCCTGCCTCAGTTATTTTTGCATTGCCAGAGCGGTTTTTCTGTATTAGAGCACACATCAGGGGATTGCAGAGACTACTTAATCCCTTAGTTTGCAACCACTTGAGGTTCAGTCCTCATTCTCTGTCTTTAACTACTCTGGGGCCTTTGTTTAAAATTCACTAAATTTAAGAAGTTTCCTTCTGTCTTCAATACATTCAGCGGCATGTCTGTTGCTAATTACTTATCACCAGGGAATTGCTTTGACTTGTGTCTGCTGCACTGTTCTGCTCTCTTGGTTTCTGCATTACATCTTCATCTCTTAACAATGACCTCTCTGTTCTACTTTTGAGCCGGGATGGCCGGTTGACGTTTATATCCATTCCTTCTGGCAGAAAGAAAATCTAAGAGCTAGTCCTGTTACAGAGAGTCCTGAACTCAATTCGTATGTCCTTTAAAAATGGAGGATTTTCCTCTCTAAATATTTTACAGTAATGATAGTGGAAGAAAAACAAATACAATTCAAAATGACCTAAGGATTATATTTTTTTCCAAATAAAGAAAAAAGATATAACTTGGTAAAACCCTATAATCAGGCCTCAATGTATCTCCTCTGCCTTGCACAATATTTGGTATGTGGTCTGTCGTAAGACAGCTATTTAATAATATTCATTAATTTGAACAAATTAATACATTTGCATGAATTAATAAGGGCTTCCGTGGTGGCTCAGTGGCAAACAATCCGCCTGCAATACAGGAGTCACAGGAAACACTTCAATCCCTGGATCAGGAAGATCCCCTGGAGGAGGAAATGGCAACCCACTCTAGCATTCTTGCTTGGAAACTCTCCATGGACAGAAGAGCTTGGTGGGCTACAGTCTGTAGAGTTGCAAACAGTTGGACACAGCTGAAGCAACTTAGCACTCACTCATGCATGAACTAATAAAGTGAATGGCAGAGGAAATATTTTATTCTCAACCTTGACATGACCCTGAAAACCCTGATTAACGAGAAAATGTGTGAGTCCCTAGGAATTCTTGTCAAGATAATCTTTTCAAAACACTTTTTATTTGAGAATAGCTTTATATTTGCAGGAAAGTTGAAAAACATAGGACAGAGGTTACATAAAGCCTATACCTTGTTTTCCCTGATCATATGTGAGTGCCATCCACTTGCCACAACTAATGAACCAATATTTATACATTATTACTAGCTAAAGTGAAAGTGAAAGTGAAAGTGAAGTTGCTCAGTCAGGTCCGAATCTTTGCCACCCGTGGACTGTAGCCTACCAGGCTCCTCCGTCCATGGGATTCTCCAGGCAAGAATACTGGAGTGGGTTGCCATTTCCTTCTCCAGGGGATCTTCCCAACCCAGGGATCTAACCCAGGTCTCTCACATTGCAGGCAGACTCTTTAACATCTGAGCCACCAGAGAAGCCCAATTACTAGCTAAAGTTAACACTAATTTGGACTTTCTTTGTTTTTAGTTAATAGGTTCCAAGATCCTACCAAATGACTATTCCTTCGAAGTGACACTGACGATTGGACTCCTATTTCATTGGCAAAAACAAGCTCTGCAACCATATCTTGCCCTGGGTAGACAGGGAACTGCGATTTTATAAGCTTGTGAAAGTCTGAAAAAAGAAAAATATATTGGTCAACAGGATTAAATGATCACTATAAATAATAGTAATTCACATATGTACTACATTTTAACAATTCAGAAAGTTGTTCCAGGATGTTTATCCGTGTTCATTTTAAGGTTGAGGGCTTCCATGTTGGCTCAGAGGTTAAAGCGTCTGCCTGCAGTGCGGGAGACCCAGGTTCGATCCCTGGGTTGGGAAGATCCTCTGGAGAAGGAAATGGCAACCCACTCCAGTACTCTTGCCTGAAAAATTCCATGGACTGAGGAGCCTGGTGGGCTACAGTTCACAGGGTCGCAAAGAGTCGGACATGACCGAGCAACTTCACCTTACCTCACCTTATTTTAAGGTTAGAGATAAGGTAGTAGAGACTTTGGAAACAGAAGAATCCAAGGTTAAATAGCTTGTCTCCAGTACTCTTGCCTGGAAAATCCCATGGATGGAAGAGCCTGGTAGGCTGCAGTCCATGGAGTCACTAAGAGTTGGACAGGACTGAGCGACTTCCCTTTCACTTTTCACTTTCATGTATTGGAGAAGGAAATGGCAACCCACTCCAGTGTTCTTGCCTGGAGAATCTCAGGGACGGGGGAGCCTAGTGGGCTGCCGTCTATGGGGCCGCACAGAGATGGACACGACTGAAGCGACTTAGCAGTAACAGCAGCAGCAGCAGAGTTGCTCAGCTAACAGCCAGCCAAAATTCAAACCCCAAACGTCTAACAATGATCTGATAAAAAATTTTGGATTCTGTGGGAGAGGGAGAGGGTGGGATGGGTTGGCAGAGTGGCAGTGTAACATGTATGATATCATAAGTGAAACGAATCGCCAGTCCAGGTTTGATGCAGGATGCAGGATACTTGGGACTGATGCACGGGGATAATCCAGAGAGAAGGTGTGGGGCGGGAGGGGGGAGGTGGGGGTCGGGATTGGGAGTTCATGTACACTCGTGGCTGATTCATGTCAATGTATAGCAAAACGAATACAGTATTGTAAAGCAAAACAAATAAAAAATAAAAATTAATTTAAAAAAAAAAATTCTTCCCTGTAAACCAAAAATGTCTCCTGATTTTGTTTGCAGATTTTGGTTCTCATTCACCTAGCCAGAAGAAATCCAGTGCCCTATAGTAGAGATCATTGAACGTTTCCATACAGAGAAGATGGTATATTGTTGAGATTGTACTGGCTACATGATCTCCGTCAGGACTACTCAGTTTTGCAGCAAAAGTAGCAAAGTTCCTTTGAAAGTGTTAATCACTCAGCTGTGTCTGACTCTTCGCGATCGAACCCCTGGACTGTTGTCCACCAGGCTCCTTTGTCCATGGAATTCTCCAGGCAAGAATATTGGAGTGGGTAGCCATTCTCTTCTCTATGGGATCTTCCCCATCCAGGTCTAGAATCCTGGTATGGAACCAGGTCTCCTGCATTGCAGGCAGATTCTCTACCATCTGAACCCTCAGGGAACTGCTAAAGTTAGAGATAAAATAGCAGTGACTTTGGACAGAAGAAAATATGAACAAACGAATGTGTTCCAATAAAACTACAAAAGCAGAGGGTAAGCTGGACTTGGGGGGCAGGCCATAATTTGCTAATGGCTGTCCTAAAAACTGGAGAAATTTACATAGCCATCTGTGATATAGTGATATATACAGTCTGTGATATCTACAACTCAAGACTTGTTGATTTGTTCATCCCATTATTCTTCAAGACTCTTTCTTTATGAGTTTTTTTTTCTTTTTAAATTATGGTTTGCATCCTAAAGAATAGTTTTTGTTCTTTGTTAATCTTCTGTTAACACCATTTTATATCTCATTGTAACTTATGATTATCTCTAGTCTAACAGGATTGCTTACTTGTCTCTTAAGGAGAGTATATGCAGATCAAAATATTTTGAGACCACACTTAGGGATACAAGGAGTTGAAATAAGATAGATATAGGATCAGAGTCAATTAAAACTACAAAGAGTTAGCAATGCACATGCTGAAGTTTCAAAAAAATGAATCATAAATCTTAAAACCTTTCCATACAATCTGTGCTGCTTTTATCCAAAGACACTCTAAGTTTTTACTGCTCTACCCTCTACTGAAATATGTAATGGGACACTTTGAAAAAAGTTTCCAATCTTTCCTTTTGTTATTTTCTGTGATTTTAAAAAATATATAGATAAAAGTTCTGTGTGGTCTTTATCGTAGACATCATGTCAACAAATGATGGGAGAAGTAAAAAAAAAAAAAACTACAGGGGATTTCTGAAAGGCTTTCAGGCTGTATTTATATAAATTACTTTCTCCTTTTATGTAATCACAATAAAGGAGTTGGATTGAAACTTTAAAATATTTTTAACTATGGAAATACATTTATATACAGTTTGTGAATAACAGCATGCTTATATGTAAATAATACATATGTTTATGTATTTCTATGCATATGAGCACATGCGTATCTATAGATAAAGTTAGAAGTTTAAAAGGAACTCAGGTTGGTGGGATGTAAAAGCTAAGATTTCCAAGTGTTCCGCATATGTGTAGGGTGTACTTAACACAATTAAATATTTTATAATGATTAATGAGTAGGAGAATATTCTCTTCTTAAAGCATTCCCTGAGCTTGCTAAGGGCTGTACTTAAGCTCCTCTTATATTCTGATACTTGTTCAAATGACTGAATAGAACCCCTCTGGGGCTTGGTCTCCAATCCAGCTATAACAATTTGGTGGATTAAAATTGACCTCAAGTTCTTTGTAGCACCTTGCAAGAAGCAGTCTCTTCTCCTAGCCCTTGACTTTGGTTTGGTCTTGTGATACTCTTTGACCAGTGGAAGTGATTTTGTACAGCTTCTGAGGTGAGCATCAAGAGGCCTTATGGCTTTTGCAGTTGTCTTCTTGGAACACTGAGACTGTGGAGAGAAGGGTCAGACATCAGTTAGCCCCAGTCACCAGATATATGAGTGAAGCATTTTTGAAACTTTCAGCTCCTGGTGATCAACCAACTGAATGAAGGCACATATGTCAGCCCAGGTGACCCTAGCAGAGGAATCATGCATAAGATCCATCCACTGAATGGTGAGACATGATTAATTTCTTTTGTTTTAAGCCATATATGTTGTAAAACAAAATATGATGATTTGAGAAAACCCCTAAACACAATCAGTTTCTGAATTAATATATGAAAGGGTGAGTTTGTTTGTATATTTGTATGTGTTTGTAGGTATCAGCATTGTATGTGAGTAAAAATAATAGTGGGACATGATTAATATTTATTTAGCACCTCATATGTGAAAGGCATTGTGAGATATCTTTATTTAAACCACTACATTTTATGTGTCTATTCTGATTTTGGTATCAGGGTTAACCAAAGAATGAATTAATTTCACTCTTCCACTATGGCTCATAGCAATTTAATTTTCTGCATCAGCAGAGAAGATATCCAATGGAAATAAAGAAAATATATACCTTCATAAAATGTTCAGTTTAGTTCAGTCGCTCAGTCGTGTCCGACTCTTTGCAACCCCATGAATTACAGCACGCCAGGCCTCCCTGTCCATCACCAACTCCTGGAGTTCACTCAAACTCATGTCCATCGAGTCGGTGATGCCACCCAGCCATCTCATCCTCGGTCGTCCCCTTCTCCTCCTGCCCCCAGTCCCTCCCAGCATCAGAGTCTTTTCCAAAGGGTCAACTCTTAGCATGAGGTGGCCAAAGTAGTGGAGTTTCAGCTTTAGCATCAGTCCTTCCAATGAACACCCAGGACTGATCTCCTTATAATGGAGTGATTGGACTTCCTTGTAGTCCAAGGGACTCTCAAGAGTCTTCTCCAACACCACAGTTCAAAAGCATCAATTCTTTGGTACTCAGCTTTCTTCACAGAAATACATCCATACAAGACCACTGGAAAAACCATAGCCTTGACTAGATGGACCTTTGTTGGCAAAGTAATGTCTCTGCTTTTGAATATGCTATCTAGGTTGGTCACAACTTTCCTTTCAAGAGTAAGTGTCTTTTAATTTCATGGCTGCAATCACCTTTTGCAGTTATTTTGGAGCCCCCAAAAATAAAGTCTGACACTGTTTCCACTGTTCCCCATCTATTTCCCATGAAGTGATGGGACTGGATGCCATGATCTTCGTTTTCTGAATGTTGAGCTTTAAGCCAACTTTTTCACTCTCCTCTTTTACTTTCATCAAAAGGCTTTTTCGTTCCTCTTCCCTTCTGCCATAAGGGTGGTGTCATCTGCATATCTGAGGTTATTGATATTTCTGCTGGCAATCTTGATTCCAGCTTGTGCTTCTTCCAGTCCAGCATTTCTCATGATGTACTCTGCATAGAAGTTAAATAAGCAGGGTGACAATATACAGCCTTGACGTACTCCTTTTCCTATTTGGAACCAGTCTGTTTTCCATGTCCAGTTCTAACTGTTGCTTTCTGACTTGCATACAGGTTTCTCAAGAGGCAAGTCAGGTGATCTGGTATTCTCATCTCTTTCAGAATCTTCCTGTTAACTTAAAAACTATACCCAGACATAATAGACAAAATCAAATGACAGATAAATTAAGGGGGAATATTTGCAACTTATATCTCAAAAATCTAAGGTTTGTAAACTTAAAAATTTTTTTTCTAAAACAATAGGAGAAGTTCAAACACCAAATAAGTGGAAAAATATAACTACTAAAATTATAAATACTTGTATATAAACAATGTGTGTTCAAGAAAAAATGAAATCTTGAAGCCAAAATTGACATCATATATTTGTTAACAAGGACTATTTTGTTAATTTATCCATTCTCTCAAATGACGCTGTGTAATGCTAATACCAGGAACCTATATGCAGGTCAAGAAGCAACAGAATCAGACAGGGGAAAATGGACTGGTTCAAAACCGGGAATGGAATACATCAAGGCTGCATATTGTCATCCTGCTTATTTAACTTAATGCAGAGTACATCACCCAAAATGCTGGGCTGGATGAGGCACACCCTGGAATCCAGATTGCCAGGAGAAATATCAGTAACCTCATATACGCAGATGACACCACCCTCATAGCAGAAAGCAAAGAAGAACTAAAGAGCCTCTTGATGAAAGTGAAAGAGGAGAATGAAAAACTGGTTTAAAATTCAACATTCAAAAAAGTAAGATCACTCAGTCCCATCACTTCATGGAAAATTGATGGAGAAACAATGGAAGTAGTGACAGACTTTATTTTCTTGGGCTCCAAAATCACTGCAGGTGGTGGCTGCAGCCATGAAATTAAAAATTGCTTGCTCCTTAGAAGAAAACCTATGACAAACCTGGACAGCATGTTAGAAAGCAGAGACATTATTTTGCTGACCAAGGTCTGTCTAGTCAAATCTATGGTTTTTCCAGGAGTCATGTATGGATGTGACAGTTGGACTATAAAGAAGACTGAGCACCAAAGAATTGATGCTTTTGAACTGTGGTGTTGGAGAAGACTCTTGAGAGTCCCTTGGACTGCAAGGAAATCAAATCAGTCAATCCTAAAGGAAATCAACCCTGAATATTCAATTGAAAGGATTGATGCTGAAGCTGACGCTCTGATACTTGGGCCACCTGATGTGAAGAGCCAGCTCATTTGAAAAGACCCTGATGCTAGGAAAGATTGAAGGCAGGAGGAGAAGGGGATGACAAAGGATGAGATGGTTGGATGGCATCACTGACTTGACGGAAATAAGTTTGAGCAAGCTCTGGGAGTTGGTAATGAACAGGGAAACCTGGCATGCCGCAGTCCATAGGTTTGCAGAGTCGAACATGACTGAGCAACTGTAATGAGGAACTTTAAAATGAGCAAAACGTAATTCTTCTCTGAATTTTTCCTGAGCCAAATTGGAGCAGACAGAAAAACAAAATGATCAACACAATAGAAGGGGTTAGTACTAAATAGTTCAGATTAATCAGCCGGTTCTGGAGTTTTTCCTTGCTCCCTTGACATATTAAGAGGCCATGTTGGGGAAAAAACTCATATAACAAGAAACTATGACCAGTCTCTAGGAACTGAGGACAGCCTCCAACTGACAGCCAGCAAATAAAACTAGGGCCATCAACCCTGCCAAAAGGAAATATGTTCTGCCAAAAACCTGTGTGAGCTTCTTCAGAGAGGGGAAAAAGTGATTTTTCCCCAGTCATTCCTCCAGATGAGAAAGCAGCGTGGCTAATACCTTGATTACAGACTTGCAGAAAATCCAGATAAGTTGTGTCCAGACTCCTGATCCATAGCAACTTTGGGATAATAGATGTATATTGTTTTAATCCTCTGAGTTTGTGGTAACTGTCTAGCAAAAATAGATAACTAATACAAGTGTGTATTATAAAATTAGACGTGTTTCTCTGTATGGATAAATTAGGCCCTCAGATTTTAAAAAAGCATTTCCATAAGCAATTTAAAATCTATATTTGCCTACTTAATTTTCAATGGTCTGCATAACTTTCCTACTTTATCGCCCTCCATCATGGTTTGGCAACTCAAGCCAACTTATGGAAATTGCCCTCAGAGATATATTCATGTACTGTTATTTTCAGTGCCAAAAATCCTGGGTTCTTAAGCGCTATCTCTAAAACTATGGCTTAGTTGTCAACCAAAATGCCTTTTCTCTATTGCATTGATCTCATGCCAGGAAGGTAAAATTTCCAAATTCCCCTGGATGCTTTGATCAATGTTAATTACAGAGAAATCTATTAACATAAAGGTAAATGCCATTTCCAAAAGCAGTGTTGCCAAGCATTATCAGAAATCTCTGAGAATCCAGGAGAAGTGGCTTCCAAAACCAAAGCCAAATAAATGAATGGACTTCATTGTCAGTCAACACCTCAGGCAGCCTCTTTTGGTATTAGCTTTATTCAGTCTCCTGAGTGGCATTTGTTTAACCTTCTGATACTTTATGATAGTTGTGAAGCTCTTCTAAGCTTCAGAGAAGATTATGAAAATCCCGAACTAAGACCATTATCATTCAATATTCACTTGTATCAAAAAAGCAACAAAGGCAGAAATCTGTAGAAGGGAATAAAAAGGGACACATAAAGAACTCATGGGCTTCCCCAGTGGTTCAGATGGTAAAGAATCAGCCTGCAATGCAGGAGACCTGAGTTCAATCCCTGGGTTGGGAAGATCCCCTGAAGAAGAGAAGGGCTACTCCTCCAATATTCTTACCTGGAGAATCCCCATGGGCAGAGGAGCCTGGTGGGCTACAGTCTCTAGGGTGGCAAAGAGTCAGACAAGACTGTGTGACTAAGCACAAAGAACTCATTTCTCAGAAGGTTACCATCCCGCTGCCCCTGGACTATTACCATGACCTTCTCTTAGAAGTGACCATATGCTAAATATCTCTGTAGTCCTGCTCCAAGGCACAATAGCTGATGCTAGTAGGCAATCTAGTGTTCCTTTAACTATGGTCAGACAATGGAAAATTTTATAAAATCAAGGATATAGTCTTCTTCAAACTATATGAGAATTCATACATACCGTATATGTATTTCTCAGGCATAGCTGTAGGAGTTGGTTCTGATTTCATGAAAGATATAAACCTTGAACTGGGTTTCATGTGATGTGTAGGATTTAGAGAGAGAGAGAGAGAGAGAGAGAGGGAGGGAGGGAGAGAGAGAGAGGTTTGGAAAGATTATATTAAGTGGGATAAATACTCATAAAGCAACTGATTGTATACAAATGAGGGAGGGATGGTATGGTCAAGGTGTTTAGCATGAGGGCACTGTTGATAGCCAAAGACATGGAGGGGTTCTGCCTTATTTGACAGTAATGTTGTGATTTCAAAGAATTAGAGATGAAGTGAGGTTCTATTGATTAGCAAGAACTTTAAACACCTCAATGAGAATTATGAGCCTGCTGTATGGGGTATCTCTCCTTAAGTTTTATCATTTCCAGGAAGCTTTTCATAGTATTCCCATTTGATTTAAGAGCTACTCCTCCATTCTCCCATAGTTGGATTTCTCACAAGATAATGTAAGTGTCAATTTACCTACCTTTCTCCCCCAGTGAATTATAAGTAACTCAAGGACAAAGATAATGTCTTCTTTAGTCAAACAAAACAAAACAAAAAACCCTGAACAGATAAGCAGACAGGTAGGAAGATAAAGATAGAAGAGACTGCAGTTCAGAGTAAAACAAAAACCTCAAATAATGTACCACATATTAGCTTAGTTTTAGGAAAGCCAATCAAACTGTAATCTTCAGTTTTTTCACCTAAAAATTAGAGTTGATAGCAACTACCTGATCATATTCAAAAGGTCGTTTTGAAGGTCAAAAGAGACATTGACTATAAAAACACTTTGGAAAGTATAAACCTATACAAAAATAACTTGTTCTTTCTAGGCTTCTGAGTTTGGAGAAAACCCATATGCTATGGGAAAGAAAGACAACTTTAGTTTCATGGATGGTCATAAAGATGCTGTTTATAATACAGAATGTTGGAAATAAGCTTAATGATCAACAGTAGGGAGTTGCTTAAATAAACATCCACTTAGTCAGAAGTTAGAGTATTGGGCAGCCAAAATAATGGTGTAGAAGAATTTAAAACTGTATGGGAAATTGGTAATACCACACAAAAAAGGTTTCAAAATACTACTTATAAGAGACCATGCATATATATATGTATTACATGTTGAGTCACATAGATGAGTGTATATACAAAGATACACAAACAAAAGAAATAAAATAGAAATATTATAAGTTGGTTTTACTATTTTTGTATATCATTTTTAATGAAGAGTTTATAAGTGTAAGTGACAAAACATAAGCCCTTGTGTACTATCAGCTGGTGTTAATTTTATACCCATTTCCTAGTTTTTGGAGCGGCTGGGAAAGGAAACATCTATCCTTTCTGGTTTCTATGTCAAATGAATGCTATTTCAGAAAAGAAGAGGATGAGAACGACTTTGCTATGAGTAGGTGATGTTCTCTACCCCCAAAATGTTATCATTTTGTTACAAATATATTTTAAAATGAAAATGAATCTGGTAGCAGATATATGCTGTAAGAGAGATTAGAACAGTCTCCCGTGCCACTTTGGGCCAGTTGCAATTATTCTCAAACTGACTTTCTGAAGCAATGAGTTGAAAGATTACTGGGAGAAAAGTCATAAGATTTGAGTTTCAGCCAGTGCTCAACCCTCAATTAGTTGTATGACTCGAAGCATATTGGTTAAAGTTGTTTATTTTTCTTGTCTTATAGAGTAAAAGTCCCTTCTGACTCTGAAACGTGTTTCTATGAATATGGGAATGTATTCTTTTGGCCACAGACAGTCATATGTTCTTTTTTTTAAACATTCCTCCCCTCATTTCTTTAGAAAACAGGAATTGTCTAACACTTTTCAAAGAATAAAGGGACTTGTTCTGAGAAAAGTAGAAAGAAGAAAATCTATAATATTTTGCATTATGTACTATGGTTTGCTAATTTATACTTCACAATAACCTTATGAATTTAAAAAAAAATAATGCTTGCCATTTTATATGTGAGGAAAGGAGACCCAGGGAAGTGAAATAATTAGGAAACAATTGAGAAGCATTTATACTAAGGTGCATCTGATTTCAAAGCCAATGCTTTTCCTATTAATCACGATTCTATGATGAATATGTTTTAAATAATTTTAAATTTATAAGGGCAGATGTCTATCTTGCATGGGTACTGGAATGTACTTAATAAATATTTAAGAAAAGGATGAAAGAGAGAGAGAGAGAAAGCCAGAGAGAGAAACCTAAGAATTTCTGAACCATGTAAGCCCCCTTCCCCTTACAAAAATGAAAGAAACAAAGGGAAAGAGAGAGAAGGGGAAGGAAGAAAAAAGAAAGGAATAAAGGAAAAAGAGCACAAAATCTTTCAGGACAGTAATGTTTCAAATGCTTCTTCAGCACAAATAGATGGGTATTTTGAAGTTGAATTAGTTTCATTGTTCAGCATTTTCCACATAGGTTTGATGTCAGTTTCTTCTTTTCTAATGGGGTCTATGGTGGGAGGCCAAGGGGAAGGTTGGTGATTGTATTTAATTATGTTCAAAGAAAGTTACAGAATACTCAGCAGATGTTAGGCTTGCAGCTGGAATCCAATAACAAATGCTGCTCTGCTATCTTGCCTTCCACATTATTACACCAAAGCAGGGCCTAAAAATGCCCAGCAGACACACTGGCTGGGGCTGAGAGAGAAAAGATAACAAATCTTAAGGAAACATGTTGCCTATTATTCCTCATAACGGAGCTGCCAGGGTGTACAATGAGCAGGCCTCCGGCTGATACCAAGACACAAAGGATTTTAATGCATCCCACACAAGGATGTCATTTGCAATCTGGGGCTACAAAAGAGATGGAAGCCTTGGAAGGTGGGCCTTGTTTCTCGATACTGTATGTCCCAGGGAGGACAAATAACAACCACACAGTCTGCTTTCCCAAGCCCCACAGGCATTCAAAGGAAGCCTGCTGACTGCAATTAGGAGACCCCAGAGTTTAAAAACTAACCCTCTCAGCAGGCAGTGGGTTTCTACCATGGATGATACAGTTTGGGCATGGTTCCGATTTACCATGGGGGCAGACTAATTGAAGGAGATGACAAGGAAGAAACTCCTAGTGATTTAAAATTCACAGCCTCCTCAAAGGGGTCTCTGCTGATGCCTCCAGAGAGAGTAGGGAGTTTCACATTTTGCAAAATAAATAAATAAATAAATACAGTTCTCTTTGCAGTCCTGTACAACTAGGCCCACCTAAGAGGTCATCTACACATGGCTCCTCAATGAGCTAATATTTTCTCTATCTCTCTGCCTATAGGCTTTATCTCATGAGAGTCCTCTTAGTTTAGTTTAGGTCAAGCCAAAAGTTCTGGGGAGGTAATGGCCCTGGGAAATACCCACAGTGGAAGGAGTATAGTGTGTGAATGAATGCTCCCGTTTCCACACACTTGGTAGGGCAACAGTACAGTCTGTCTCCTATGAATTCTAAGCCAAATTGAACGCTAAATGTTAGCGACAATCAACTCATTTAGACATCCACTAATGGCTTTCCTTCTTTTGCTTTCTACCACTCTATTCCCTCACCTTGATTACTAATATTGTATACCCAATAAACTTCTTGTTACAAAATTCTTGTCTCAGGCTATGCTTTTGGGGGAAATCAAATGCATGGCCTTGGCTAGGAGACCTCAGGATCTCCTTCAACAGCCCCATGTACAAACCTATGGAATGAGTAGAAAAATCTCAGAAGGACATTTGTGATTCTTCTCATCCTGGCTAACTTATAGACTCATATATAACCCTTTTTTCCCCCACAGCACACCAATTTGAAAATATTCTTTGTAATTGCATTATACTAAGTCTTAATATGGACTTCTCAGGTGTTGCTAGTCATAAAGAAGCCGCCTGCCAATGCAGGAGACACGCAACACAGGTTCAATCCCTGGGTCGGGAAGATCCCCTGGGGCAGGGCATCACAACCCACTGCAGTATTATTGCCTGGGAAATCCCATGGCCAAAGGAGCCTTGTGGGCTACAGTCCATAAGGCTGCAAAGAGTCAGACATGACTGAAGCAATTTAGCACACACACAAACAAGCCTTAATATATGGACTTCAATCTGAGTTCTTTATTCAGCAGATGTATATTTTTTTCTTCTTTGCCTTCTTTAAGTGACATTTTATTCAACTCAGCTTTTTATGCTTCCAAAAATAGAGTGGGAATCTCCCCCTTGAAGTTTTCAGAATATTTTGTGGATCCCTCTATTAAAAACATTACAACCTTCACTACTAAACTATGAATAACTGCAGAAGAGATATTGTCTTTTTCTTATCTTTATATTCTGAATTTCTATCATCATGCCTAATACTTCATAGATGCCCAATCAAATTGTGCTGCTTGAAAACCTAAAAGAGGAATGAAATATCAATATTTCATTTTCAAGAATGGATGTTTGATGATTCTGCTACTTTCTTATTCTTGGTAAAGGAAAAAAGTAACATTTTCCATCCTAGATTATCTAGGAATTTAAGAATTTTTCTCAGAGATATTTGAAATAAAAAATATTATAATTTACTGGACTGGATGCTTTGTTGAAATTTTGGCCTCGTCTTCTTTTATAGCATATATTTCAAAATGTTGTATACTCTGTACTGGAGACCCTTATAGTGAGAGGTGATGACCAAGGCAGTGAGTTTGGTAAATGGAAAATGAGGAAATAGTTGGAAATTTGAAACTATGGTACCTAAATTCAGCTCCTGGTTTTGCTAGAAAATTTAATCAACTCACTTAAGATTTCGCTTCTATATCTATAAAATGGAGATATTTAATTTACAGTGTATTTTGAGACTTTTAATGATATATTGTATTAAAATTCACTTTGTAAATATTATGTGACTGCAGACACGTATATGTGTATAAATTTATAAACATATATATATATAAATATATATATTTACTTATTTATTATTCTTATGATTTTAATGGTAAATTATATATGTAAAATAGATCTTAATGAGCCAAAATGAACACCACAAAATGGAATCTACAGATATAAGGCTTGATATGGAAACAGAAATTTGGGTAGAATTTTTGCCTTTGTGCTAAATGCCAAATAAGTGAGAACCTATTCTAATTTGGGGCTTCTGAAGTTGGTGCCATGGTAAAGAATCCATGTGCCAATGAAAGAGATGCAAGACACATGGGTTCAATCCCTGGTCAAGAAGATCCCCTGGAGTAAGAAATGGCAGCACACTCCACTCTTACCTGGAGATTACCATGGACAGAGGAGACTGGAGGGTTATAGTTCACTGGGTCAGAGAGTCAGACGTGACTGAGCACACACATATACTAATTTTAAAGATTTCTGGAGAAACAAATACCTGCATTGTTTAACTATCCTCACAATTTGAACTGCGGAGTTTAGCCACTATGTACCTAAATAGATAAAATGATATAAGCATATGTGTTTTCTCAAAATATTCAGGGGAAAATTGCTGTGATCAAAATAGCGCAAACACAGTTTTCTTGTTCTAAGAAAAGCTGATTCCAGGACTGATACTTGATATCTTCCTCACGCTCACAGAATAATTTAAGTGGTTTCCCAGGGTGTTGCAAAATGTAATGCTTCTGGTTGTGATTATTTCCAGGAAGAGGAATTGTTCCTGTAAGAACTGTGCCAGCAGTGCTATATGGCATGTGGAATTATGCAATCCCACACACTGACCAGAATGAAATATTTGTCTGCATGTTCAGCAGTTAGGATTTATGGGACCCTGTGTGTCATATGTCTATCCAAAGTTGAGTGATGCAATTGAGCTGGCAAATGCAGGTGCTCTGAGAGAAATGGACACAGGAAAGAGAGTAGCCACAGGTACCAGTCCATTAACATAACCACAGATGCAAAAAGTAATTTAAAAAGTGGTATTCGGGAAGCAGATAGTATCAGGTAGGGACTGGAAGAAGTATATAGAGAAGCCTAGTGAGATTTCAAATCCTGAAAGATGATGCTGTGAAAGTGCTGCACTCAATTTGCCAGCAAATCTGGAAAACTCAGCAGTGGCCACAGGACTGGAAAAGGTCAGTTTTCATCCCAATTCCAAAGAAAGGCAATGCCAAAGAATGCTCCAACTACCGCACAATTGCACTCATCTCACATGCTAGTAAAGTAATGCTCAAAATTCTCCAAGCCAGACTTCAGCAATATGTGAACCGTGAACTCCCTGATGTTCAAGCTGGTTTTAGAAAAGGCAGAGGAATCAGAGATCAAATTGCAAACATCCACTGGATCATGGAAAAAGCAAGAGAGTTCCAGAAAAACATCTATTTCTGCTTTATTGATTATGCCAAAGCCTTTGACTGTGTGGATCACAGTAAACTGTGGAAAATTCTGAAAGAGATGGGAATACCAGACCACTTGACCTGCCTCTTGAGAAATCTGTATGCAGGTCAGGAAGCAACAGTTAGAACTGGACATGGAACAACAGACTGGTTCCAAATAGGAAAAGGAGTACGTCAAGGCTGTATATTGTCACCCTGCTTATTTAACTTATATGCAGAGTACATCATGAGAAATGCTGGACTGGAAGAAACACAAGCTGGAATCAAGATTGCTGGGAGAAATATCAATAATCTCAGATATGCAGATGACACCACCCTTATGGCAGAAAGTGAGGAGGAGCTAAAAAGCCTCTTGTTGAAAGTGAAAGAGGAGAGTGGAAAAGTTGGCTTAAAGCTCAACATTCAGAAAACGAAGATCATGGCATCTGGCCCCATCACTTCATGGGAAATAGATGGGGAAACAGTAGAAACAGTGTCAGACTTTGTTTTTTTGGGCTCCAAAACACTGCAGATGGTGACTGCAGCCATGAAATTAAAAGGCGCTTACTCCTTGGAAGAAAAGTTATGACCAACCTAGATAGTATATTCAAAAGCAGAGACATTACTTTGCCGACTAAGGTCCGTCTAGTCAAGGCTATGGTTTTTCCTGTGGTCATGTATGGATGTGAGAGTTGGACTGTGAAGAAGGCTGAGCGCCGAAGAATTGATGCTTTTGAACTGTGGTGTTGGAGAAGACTCTTGAGAGTCCCTTGGACTGCAAGGAGATCCAACCAGTCCATTCTGAAGGAGATCAACCCTGGGATTTCTTTGGAAGGAATGATGCTAAAACTGAAGCTCCAGTACTTTGGGCACCTCATGCGAAGAGTTGACTCATTGGAAAAGACCCTGATGCTGGGAGGGATTGGGGGCAGGAGGAGAAAGGGACGACCGAGGATGAGATGGCTGGATGGCATCACAGACTCAATGGACGTGAGTCTGAGTGAACTCCGGGAGTTGGTGATGGACAGGGAGGCCTGGCCTGCTGCGATTCATGGGGTCGCAAAGAGTCGGACACGACTGCGCGACTGAACTGAACTGAGTGAGATTATAGGAATTCAGAGCAAATAATAGTGAGGAATCTAGGTAGCTTGGTAAGTATCAAGAAAAATCTGCAGTTGGGTAAAAATGCCTCAGGCATATGCGCAAAAAATCAGAGCCAGAACTTTAGTTCCTGTAAACTGGCTTGAAAAGAATAAATTCAGATCCCAGTTTTAGAAGTATGAAAGAAGTGAAAGTGTTACTAGCTCAGTCATGTCCAACTCTGTGACCCCATTAACTATAGCCTGTCAGGCTCCTTTGTCCACAGGACCCTCTAGACAAGAGTACTGGAGTGGGTTGTCATTCCCTTCTCCAAGGGATCTTTCTGACCCAGGGATCGAACCCAAGTCTCCAGCTTTGCAGACAGATTCTTTACCATCTGAGCCAGCAGGGAAGCCCTTAGAGGTATGGGACCCAGAATTGAAAAAAGACAAGAAACAAAACAGGGTCTGGTTACCAAATATGAAGTACAAGTATGGACGTTATCTCAGAAATAGAATAGAACTGAGTACACCATTAGAGCTGAATGCTGAGTCCCAGGGTATTAGTTATATTTCCTCTATCTTGAGTTAGGAAAATCCCTAAGAACTTGTACTAGAAAATCTCTAAGAACTAGTATCAGGTCAAGACTCCAAGTGAAACTGAAGCTGAGAAACCAGTGGTAAATAAGGACTAGCAACTAGTCAGAGACTTATATTGTGGATATTTGAATATGAAAATTACAATTTTTGATCAATATTTAGAGAATCCTCATGGCATCAGGCATTATCTGTGTCTTATTGATCAATCCTTTAGAATCACATTCTTTGAGAAATCAAACCTCCAGTGAATATATTCTCCATTTAGGAAAAAGAGTTTCTTTTTCTCCAAAGTTTTAGAATTAGATCTCTATCAGGGATCTTGCCTTGAAGGCTAAAGTAATGACTTATTCAAGTTTCATGATGAAAACTATCCTTTCCCAAATCCAATTACATTCCAGCTGGCAAATAGCAGTGGCTGTCTCAAAACCCAAACATCTGGAAGAAGGTTTGAATTGGCCATCTCTCTGCTTCTTACGTCTGAAGCCTTTCTTAGATGGTAGGTTAGAAAGCACATTTTTGGCTGGACAAGATAAAGATGTTTTTAACCTTCAAATCTCGGAAGCAATATAAAGAAGACCAAATAAGATATAGAAGGCACAAGAGTCATGGTAGTTCTAACTTATTTAATAATGGTGTATCACTTACAATGCTAAGACCATGAAACCATGGATATGTTGTTTGTAAACTGTATGTTTTGATAATTCATTTATTTTTAAGTCGGTCGTTCTGTTGTCCAAAGGCTTGTCTGCATGGAGCTGTTGTTCCAACATTATGTAGACAAAAGAATTGGAAAGAAAAACTGAAATTAGCATGCTTACACTTAATCTTGACCTTCTTTCTCTAAGAATTTCTTTCTTAGGTTTTGTAGAAAACACTTCTACAAGAAAACCTCAGTTTGAGACTGTATTGAACTGTTTACTAACTCTGTGAACACAAGCAACTTCTGGTCCTTGATTTCATCATCTGTAAAATATAGATAGCAACAACAATAGCAAAATAATTTGCTATTATTACAATGGGTAATATGAGCAAAGACATGCCAAACAGTAGGTGCTTATTACCTGGAAGTTATTTTTCTTATTATTGTTCTTATTAAGCTAAGAAGCAGAGATCAGAGAGGAACCATACCCCAAAAACATTGAAAGTTGTTTCCTGAAATGACATGAGTTTACAATTCCCAAATCTGTAATAATTAGTAAAAGAAGTTAGGAGACAGTTGATATCACTAGGAATAAAATGTGTTCCTTTAGATACATCTGGAATTTAGCTGTGGATAAAGTCCATTTCCTTCCTCCTGTATAAGGACACCCACATAAATATCAGACAATGATTAGCCCAATGTTCTCTTTTCCCAGATCTCATATGGCAGCAAATCTTTGCTAGAAGATTCCTGCTGAAGTTTCCTAACCTGTTTGCCTGTTTCCTATAAGGAAAATATATCTGATAATATCCACCACAATCTGCAATTCTTTTTTTTTATTCCAGCCACCGTAAGAGTCAGTGTTACAGAGACTAGAAGATTAAAGGCAGTTTATTTACTCTCAGATTCTTTGCCTATAATTAAATTTAATGATCTAGCATAGCAATTTTATGAGAAATCAAAATTATTCATAATGTAAATTTATAACCCAACTATGGAAGCATTCTAACACAAATATTAACTAATAATATAAAAATCTACTACATCTTTTGTTTTACTCTTTCCAAATCAATTTTTAAATGGATAAAATATTCCTTGTTAAAACTTTTCTGAAACTCTAAATGTACTGATTCATTTAACAACAATTTTTAGGTTACTAGTATGCCTCAGGCACTGTGGTATTTTTTTTTTTCTGGGAAACAATAACAGACAAGCCACATATTTTCATCCTGTCCTCATGAAACTTAAAATCCAGCTATATATATTATATGTAAATCAGTTTAATATGGTGGAAAGAATGGTTTTTATTAAAGCTAAGGAGTAAGGGAAAAGAAGTGCTTCTCTTGTGGAGAGACTGCATTGACATACAGGAACACATTTTTTTGTTTGTTTTAGAAATATATATGTTTAAATGAACTTACTATCCCAGGCAATCTACAGATTCAATGCAATTCACCTCAAAATACCAATGACACTTTTTCACAGAACTGGAACAAATAATTTGAAATTTTCTGTTGAAACACTGAAGACCCCAAGTAGCCAAAACAATCTTGAGAAAGAAGAGCAAAGCTGGGGATTTTACGCTCTCTGATTTCTGACTATACTGCAAAGTGACAGTAATCAAAAGAGTATGATACTGGCACATAAACAGATACATAGATCAATGGGACAGAATAGAGAGCTAAGAAATGAACCTACATTTATAAGATCAACTAATCTATGACAAGCAGGCAAGAACATACAATAGGGAAAAGACAGTCTCTCAAACGAAGGATGTCACAAAAACCAGACAGCTACATGTAAAAGAATCAAACTATACTACTTATGGTTGTGGAAAAAATGGAAACCCTAATGCACTGTTGGTTGGAATATAAATTGGTGCAGCCCCTGTGGAAAATAGTATGGAGTTTCCTCAAAACAACTAAAAATAAAATTGCCATTTGATCCACTTCTGGTTACTTTTCCAAAGAAAATGAAAACACTGATAAGAAAAGATATATGCACACCTGTATTCATTGCAGCATTTTTTTTTTTACAGTACCCAAGATATAAAAGCAACCTAAGTGCCCATCTATAGATGAATGGGTAAAGGAGATGTGGTGTACCACATCTAATATATATATATATACATATATGTCTGAATAATATTCATAATAAACATATATATAAATATGAAGGTATGATTATATTCATATATTATGGCTGGATACTATGCATATATACATAATACATATACATATATATGAATATTATTCAGACATAAAAAAATATACCTTGTCTTTTGCAACAGTTTGATAGTCCCAGTGTGTACAAAGGTAAATGAAATAAGTCAAAGACAAATGGTGTATAATTTCACTTATATGTGAAATCTAAAAACAAAACAAATGAACAAACAACAAAACAGAAACAAACTCATAGATACACAGAACAAACAGATGGTTGTCAGAAGGAAGGTAGATAGTGGGATGAGTGAAACAGGTGAGGGAGATTAAGAGAAACAAACTTCTAGTTACACAAAAGAAAAATGAATCGTGAGGATGAAATGTACAGAATAGGGAAGACAATCAATAATACTGTAAAAACTTTGTATGGTGACAAGTGGTATCTAGTTTTATTATGATGTTCCTTTTGTAATGTATAGAAACAATGAATTACTATGCTGTGCCCTTGGAATCAGCATAGTGTTGGGGGTCAGTTGTATATCAATTAAAAAAAGAGAAAAACACAGCCAGTTAGGGGACTTTGTATGACTTCTTTCTATGCTTTGGTTTCTATATTTGAAAAGGGGGATAATAATACTATATTTAAAGCATTTGTGTAAAATTACTGAGCTAATGCATATTTCAGGTACTTATTCTAGTCCATTATAATGGTGGTAATATTAATATGTGATGGGCAATACATAATCTTATGC
Organism: Aepyceros melampus; assembly: GCA_006408695.1. Lineage (NCBI taxonomy): Eukaryota > Metazoa > Chordata > Mammalia > Artiodactyla > Bovidae > Aepyceros > Aepyceros melampus. The sequence goes on along the minus strand of SJXQ01007604.1, from coordinate 105,281 downwards.
ATTTTTATTATCTTCTGAGTAATTTGATGTGTTTATATAAAGTGATATTTACTGGAGAAGAAATATTGTCACCCTGTTAGCAGAGCTCCTCTAGTTTTGGGATATGAACAAAAAGAACTTAGCACATTTTTCATCTCAATTGTTTTCATTACCTTTTTAACTGAATTAATTATTCAAATGTTAATCGAACCTATCTTTTAAAGACATTGTCTTTGTAGGAGTGACTGCAATGTTAAATCACTGATGGCTATATTCCTTAAGCTACTTAAGGAGAACTATAAAGATATAACATTTCCAAATTATAAAGCAATACATGGTCAAATGTCACAAGAAAGCTAAAAGAAAATAAAGTCAAATCGCAGAATAGGGTCAAGAAGGAGTGATAAAATTCTGGTAATTCAAATACCTGACCTTAACATTTTCCTTTGAAAAATTAACTTCTAAAAAAGTTTCTTTTATTGTGAGTACCTGGGTGTCCTATTAATGGGCCCTCAAAATGCAGAAATGATTGAAAGAAGATTACCCTTTGATAACTGAGCAGTAAATCAGCTCATTTGACTGTAGCGAAAGTATGGAACATTAGTTCAGAGTAAGGTAGCAAGAGCTAAAAATAGAATAAGTAGACCAGAAGAGGAATCAAAGGAAAAGGAGGCAAAAACATGAAATGGAAGCAAACAGTGGACAGAAGTGAAGGGAAACTGTTAGCCTTTGTTTTCACTTTGACTTAATCTTAATCCTCAAGATTAAGCCACTCCAAGTCTGGAAATGCAGATAGCTTACCTTGTGACTATGATTTTAGCTAAAGATGAACAATAGCTTAGCTGCTCCTATTGGCTAGGGAAGCACATTGTGAGATGTACCATGTGAGGTCTGAATCATCAAACTCCTTACATCTGATTTCATGGTCATGAAGCAACTTCTGATTAAAATTGGCTTCCCACATGTATCTGCCTACAGGGACTTTAAGGGGCTGATTATATAGACAGAGTATATCCAGTTCTCATAAAGCTGTAGTAGCTTCTGATTATAAGTTGGCATTCTGTTTATCTTGAATGTATGAAGAAAATAAAGGGGTTACATGAACTTGAGTATCTCTGATTGTGTGACAATGATTTCTCATTGTAAACTCAAAAATTGACATTGTTTTTATGCATCAGTCTCATGATCTTAGTCCATTTTAATCTATCTCAACAGATGTATCTGTTCGTTATGTAATGATGACAAAAGTAGATATATGAGACTGCAATATTGAGATTCTGAGACAAGATATACTCAATGGAGTATATATCTTTTTCTTATAGAAATGATAAGCCATGATTTTTGCCATTGTAACAAGACCATGATGTTGCTCACAAGGATTTTCCTTTAACTGAAACTTCAGTTCTATCAGGTTTAGGAACTTTTTAGCCTTCCCCAAGTATATTGGTAGAAACCATGTTTTTTTTATTGTTGTTATTGTTAGAACACAAGGTAATGTTCCGTAAATACAATGCATTAAATATGATTTTAAAATTCTTTCCCTTGGAGGTAACAGCCCCCAATTAGCTGGGGGCTCCAATGTGAGTAAATGTTTCCATTCCACAAAGTTTTCCAAGGATCCAGGCTTGCACCGTCTCTGCTCTACAGAGGCTCTTTCATTCTTGCCATTCTACATTTGCCATAGGAGGTGGGAAGGAGGCAGAAAGAGTATTTAAAGTAAGCAACTGTAGTTTTGTGACACTAACCTAAATTTACCTAAGATTCAGTCCTACTTCAGGATAATGAAAAGAAATACTTATATTATAAAGATTTCCATGAAGATTAAATAAGTTTAACCATGTATACATATGTGCATGCTGTGCTGTCCAGGTCTGTCCAATTCTTTGTGACCCTTTGGACTGTAGCCAGCCAGACTCCTCCATCCATGGGATTCTCCAGGCAAAAATACTGGAGTAGGTTGCCATGCCCTCCATGTTCATGTATGAGGCTAAAGTTAATGACTGCTCTCCCCCTGTTCCCCATATATGAAGTTGAAATGTCTTTAATATTAACGTTTACCGTGGAGGTGGTGGCAGTAGTGGTTTAGTCGCTAAGTCATGCCTCCCTTTTGCAACCCCACCAGCTGCAGCCTGCCAGACTCCCTTGTCCATGGGATTCTCCAGGCCAGAATAATGGAGTGGGTTGCCATTTCCTTCTCCAGGGAGTCTTCCCGACCCAGGGATCCAATCTGCATTTCCTGCACTGTAGGCAGATTCTTTAACATTGAGCCACCAGGAAAGATCCTGTTTTTCCATAAGTGATTTTTATTTTCTTCTTTTACTGAATTTGTTTCCCTTTTTTTATGCAAAAATTTAATCCCTGCTTCCTAATGCTTTCTTCTCCCTCCTTTACTCTCCTTCCTTTTCTCTGTCTCTCAGCACATACACACATGCAATTGCTCAGTAAAAAAGAAAAGGTACTTCATATTCTTTCAGAAATATTTATGATTAGGGATAAACTGGGGACTGACAGGATTCTATAGACCACCAGAATGACAATGGTAGTCAGAAAAATTGTTCTGGAAACTCTAGAATTCTTAGGATATTTTCAAAATGATAGGTGATTGCATTTTGATTATTTTGTATTGTTAATGCAATCAATATTGATTGAGCACCTACACTGAGCCAATATTTATGTTCAAGACTGGAAATTCAATGGTGAGAAACATCTGGCAGTGTCCTTACTCTGTTGGAGCATATGGTATAGTAGGGACAGAGATATTAATGAGAGAATAATACATGAGAAGATTATAAAATTATAAATTATAATTATAATAAATATATAAAATTATAATCCATGTGCATAAAGTTTCAATCAAGCAAAAATAAATAAGCTCTAGAGATAGGCTGTTCAACATTATGCCTCTGGTAAACGATAATATATTGTACACCTAGATATTTGCTAAGAAGATAGGTGTCAAATTAAGTGTTCTACCCACAACTATTCTTCAAATGGTTATGTAAAACCTGACATTAGAGAGGTTCTCTTTGCATTCCATTCCAGAGACCACATAAAGGAGTGGGTATTAAATGTAGACTGAAGGTTCAGGGACCTCTCTAAAGAAAGGCAATTGAGTAGAAATCTTAACTACGAAGAGGTTTTGTTTAAAGAATGGAAAGGAGGAGTGAGGGAAAATGTTCCTGATTATAGTTTTGAGGTCACCCAACACATTGTATTATTATCTTCCAGATGATTATTATTTATGGTTATTTATACATAAGATATAGCATACTCTATAGTCTATCTTACAGCTGGAATAATAGACACTATCTACAAATATAAGGCCCAAGTTTCTACACCTATAAATTTCGAGATTACATAATCTGTTTCCTTAAGTGTCTTTCAGGTTTAAAATCTAAAATTTCATGAATTTGTATATTTTCACAGATCATGCCAAAAAATGTCATATTGGAAAAAAAAATGTATTAGATTCAGTTCAATTGCTCAGTGTGTCTGATTCTTTGTGACCCCATGAATCACAGCATGCCAGGCCTCTCTGTCCATCACCATCTCCCAGAGTTCACTCAGACGTCCATTGAGTCAGTGATGCCATCCAGCCATCTCATCCTCTGTCATCCCCTTCTCCTCCTCCCCCCAATCCCTCCCAGCATCAGAGTCTTTTCCAGTGAGTCAACTCTTCGCATCAGGTGGCCAAAGTATTGGAGCTTCAGCATCAGTTTTTCCAATGAACACCCAGGACTGATCTCCTTTAGGATGGACTGGTTGGATCTCCTTGCAGTTCAAGGGACTCAGATTATTCTTTAATTAAATATGAAATGTAAGCCATAAGAGGACTCTTCAGTCCTTATCTGACCATCAAACTAAAACACATTTTCCTGAAACACCTCCTTCTTTATGTCCTATTCTCCCATTCTAAACTCACATGCAGCTGCAACAATTCCTAGTAATGGAACCAATAAATGCTTAGTAATTAAATAATAGGAATAAAAACAAAATGTATTAACATAGAAAAATATGATCAATAAAATATATTTATAGTAAGTATAAGTATAAAAATTACTGACCTGCTTAAGATTGTGTGCTAAAACAATGTTAGACCCACAAAGATAACTTCTGACACTTTGGTAGAATTGAGAGAAAATAAGTTAACTTGGATAGAGTAGTATAAACAACATTTTGCAGAAAGTAATTCTCATATATTATTTCATTCGATCTCCACAAATTCTATGAAGTATGTATCAAATATGGGTTTGATCCCTGAGTCAGGAAGATCCCCTGGAGTAGGAAATGGCAACCAATTCTAGTATTCTTGCCTATGGACAAAGGATCCTGGCAAGCTACACTCTGTGGGGTCACAAACAGTTGGACACAACTGAGGAACTGAGCACACATGCACATTACTGAGCAACTGAGCACATGCGCACATTTTAAGAGTATGGACGTGTTTATTCTGATGGATTATCTTATCTAAAGAAATCCTAAAATTGAGGAATGTACACCCTATTGAATCTTGAATTGAATCCAATTGCTGTCAGATTCAAGTATCTACTTTCCACTTTATAGGAATAATACCTACATTCTGAAAGTGCTAACTCCCTTCTTCTTCTCTCTTCTCTATGAAATATTTTCATTTTCTGTTCTCATTAAAAATTATGTTTTGGAAAGGAAAAGTTAAATCTCTATGTTTGTAACCAGAAAAATAATCAAGCAGATCTGTCTTTATTGAGGTTCCTTTAATATAGCCTCTAAACCACCATGTTAGAAGACCAGAAGGTTGTCTGCAGGACACGGGTTCATCTTGGGGTATTTAAAGCCATTCCTGTTGGGCATATGCCAAATCTGCAGAAGATGCAAAAACTCACAAGTTCCATCAAGAAAAAGTACCCAACTCATATCATTCAAATTTAACCTTTATAGGTATCCTTTCAGGGTATCCTTGCTTGCCCTCTATGGATAAAGTTTGACTAAAGTTTAACTAAATATTTACTGGACAGAATCAGTTCCAATCAAAGATTGTATGTCTGCCTCCAATGCGGGAGACCCGGGTTCGATCCCTGGGTTGGGAAGATCCTCTGGAGAAGGAAATGGCAATCCACTCCAGTATTCTTGCCTGGAGAATCCCATGGACGGAGAAGCCTAGTAGGTTACAGTCCACGGGGTCGCAAAGAGTCGGACACGACTGAGCGACTTCACCTTCACCTTGACATTCATATTAGCCTTGCTAACCCCCCAGATGATGATAGTCACAAATAAATAAATACATTTGCAGATCAATAAACTTATTTTATTGGGTCATGCTAATTTGAATTGTTATTTATCACTACCATCAGCAGCAGTAACATCACCTCCACTATGATCATCAACATTGTCAACTCTTCATAAATTTGCAGATCACTGGGTTATTTATAAACTATCTTCATATAAATCATCTTTGTTTTTTTCCCCCTGTCAATAGTTACATAAATTAGTCAAGATAATATTTCCATTTTACAGGGAAAACGTATTCAAGGTAGGTGAGTGGATTGTCTAAGTCACAAAGATGAGTAAAATAGATATAATCTAGCATTGCTAGCATAATAGGACTTCCCAGTAGGAGCTAGTGGTAAAGAACCCACCTGCCAATGCAGGAGATGCAACATGTGGGTTTGATCCCTGGGTCAGAAAGATCACCTGGAGTAGGAAATGGCACCCTGATCCAGTATTCTTGCCTGAAAATTCCATGAGCAAAGGAGCCTGGTAGGCTACAGTCCCTGGGGCTGCAAAGAGTGGGACATGACTGAGCGACTGAGCACAAGCTAGCATAACAACTAGATCTTATGTAACTCTAGATCTTATGTCATATGACATGTTTTAAAAACCATCTTCCATATACTATTCCCCTATTTTATTTATTTTTATTTTTTTTAAATTCCCCTATTTTAATGTAACTACTCTATTCAGTTTAGTCACTCAGTCATCTCTGACTCTTTGCAGCCCCATGGACTGCAGCATGCCAGGCCTCCCTGTCCATCATCAACTCCCAGAGTTTACTCAAACTCATGTCCATTGAGTCGGTGATGCCATCCAACCATCTGATCCTCTGTTGTCCCCTTCTCTTCCTGCCTTCAGTCTTTCCCAGCATCAGGGTCTTTTCCAATGAGTCGATTCTTCACATCAGGAGGACAAAGTAGTGGAGTCTCAGCTTCAGCATCAGTTCTTCCCATAAACACTCAGGACTGATCCCCTTTAGGACTGACTGGTTTGAACTCCTTGCAAACCAAGGGACTCTCAAGAGTCTTCTCCAATACTACAGTTCAAAAGCATCAATTCTTCAATGCTCAGCTTTGTTTATAGTCCAACTCCATACATGACTACTGGAAAAACTATAGCTTTGACTAGATGGACCTTTCTTGGCAAAGTCTCAACTTTTTAATATGCTGTCTAGGTTGCTCATAGCTTTTCTTCCAAGGAGCAAGTGTCTTTTAATTTCATGGCTGCAGTCACCATCTGCAGTGACTTTGGAGCCCAAGAAAATAAAGTCTCTCATTGTTTCCCCATCTATTTCCCATGAAGTGTGGCACCAGATGCCATGATCTTAGTTTTCTGAATGTTGAGTTTTAAGCCAACTTTTTCACTCTCCTCTTTCACTTTCATCAAGAGACTCTTTAGTTCCTCTTTGCTTTCTGCCATAAAGGTGCTATCATCTGTATATCTGAGGTTATTGGTATTTCTCCTGGCAATCTTGATTCCAGCTTATGCTTCATCCAGCCCAACATTTTGCATGAAGTGCTCTTCATATAAGTTAAATAAGCAGAGTGACAATATACAGCCTTGAGATATTCTTTTCCTTATTTGGAACCAGTCTGTTGTTCCATGTCCAGTTCTAACTGTTGCTTCTTGACCTGCATACTTTCTCAGGAGGCAGTTAAGGTGGTCTGGTATTTCCATCTCTTTAAGAATTTTCCACAGTTTGTTGTGATTCACACAGTCAAAGACTTTTGGAGTAGTCAATAAAGCAGAAGTAGATGTTTTTCTGGAGCTCTCTTGCAAATGGTGACTGCATGAAATTAAAAGATGCTTATTCCTTGGAAGGAAAGTTATGACCAACCTAGTCAGCATATTAAAATCAGACATTACTTTGCCAACAAAAGTCCGTCTAGTCAAGGCTATGGTTTTTCCAGTAGTCATGTATGGATGTGAGAGTTGGACTATAAACAAAGCTGAGCATTGAAGAATTGGTGCTTTTGAACTGTGGTATTGGAGAAGACTCTTGAGAGTCTCTTGAACATCAAGGAGATCCAACCAGTCCATCCTAAATGAGATCAGTTCTGAGAGTTCATTGGAAGGACTGATGAACTGTAGTGTTGGAGAATACTCTTGAGAGTCTCCTGAACATCAAGGAGATCCAACCAGTCCATCCTAAATGAGATCAGTCCTGAGAGTTCATTGGAAGGACTGATGTTGAAGCTGAAATTCTAATACTTTGGCCACCTGATGCAAAGAACTGCCTCATTGGGAAAGATCCTGTTGTTGGGAAAGATTGAAGGCTGAAGCAGAAGGGGACAACAGAGGCTAAGATGGTTGGATGGCATCACGGCTCAATGGACATGAGTTTGAGTAAACTCCGGGAGTTGGTGATGGACAGGGAGGCCTGGCGTGCTGCAGTCTATGGAGTCACAAAGAGTCAGACACGACTGAGCAACTGAACTGAACTGAACTTGCTTTTCTGATGATCCAGTGGATGTTGGCAATTTGATCTCTGCTTCCACTGCCTTTTCTAAATCCAGCTTGAACATCTGGAAGTTCACAGTTCACATACTGTTGAAGCCTGGCTTGGAGAATTTTGAGCATTACTTTGCTAGTGTGTGAGATGAGTGCAATTGTGCGGTAGTTTGAACATTATTTACTACTACTCTATCAGAGACATTATACTTTTATTTATCATTATATATTAGAGACATTATAATTTTTATAATGTTATTCATGTTTTCTAAATCATTTTAAAGCTAATCTCATTGAATGTTTAAATGTTATTAAATATGTATTTACAGCAAGTTTTGCAGCCTGTGGTCATCTTCTGATCCATAGCTGTATCTTTTCTTATTGTCTTCAATTATTTTCGAAAATTCTTTAGGTGTTCTAAGGCTCATTTCCAGTATAGTGTAGTGGTGGATTTCCTTCACACCTCCAATAAGCAACTCTGGGACACCAGCAGGGTGCCCAAGAATTCAACCCAATTCTGACACTATAAACCAGACAGCATCAGCTTCCACAGGATAAGGGCTTAGTCCTGCAAGAATACCCTTCCTCCCATAGCCACACACTTTAGACACCAGTTCCCATGCCCAGATTGTTACCTGTACTTCTGATAAACTGGCTGTAAAGTAGAGCTTACCACAACTCCTTTCTTGGATTTAATTATTTGCCAGAGCAGTTCCCTAGACTATAGGTTTATTATGAAAGGATGTAACTGAGGAATAGCCAGATGAAGGAGATGCCTAGGGCATGCTATAGCAAAAGGGTATGGAGCTTTCATGATCCCTCTGAATGTACCACTCTCCCCAACTCCACATATTCAGAAGCCAGGAAGCTCTTTAAACTCCATCCTTTTGGGTTTTCTAAATGCTTCATTACATAGATTCACTACACAGGCATGAAGGATTACATCATTGGCCACTGCAGTTTGATTCAGTCTCTAGCCTCCCTCTCTTCCTAAAGGTCAGGGAGAGGACTGAAAGCGCCAACTCTATAATCATATGATTGGATCCACTGGTGACCAGCTGTCCTCTTTAAGTGCTTTCCAACAGCCACCTCATTAACATCTCAGAAACCACCGTTATTGCTCTTATCATTTTGGAAATTCCCAGATATTTTTAGGAACTCTGTGCCAGAAAAGCAAACAAAGACCAAATAAACCACAATAGCACAAAATACTCTCAAATTTTAGCACTGTGTGATTAGTATGACATCCTCAAAATTCTCAAATGTCCATCTGAAATAAATATCATGGTATCAGGTAAGACCTTCATAACACTGAATCTAGATTCCATCCTTTAATAAATCTTTAGCAACTTGTGAGGTTCCTAAAGTGAGGAACAAACAACAATACTAAAGTGAGGTTATACAAAGTTTAATTGACAGTTACCTTGTACATCCAAGTTAGCTGTCCTAAAGATCTCATTGTTTTCCTTTAGAAAAAAATAATAAAAAGAAACCCAATTAAACTGAGTTGGGGTGCTCTCACATCCTGTGAACATAGCAAAACCCACAAGAAGAAGGACTTAGCTTAGCCAATGAAAAGCCATAGGCTATCTGTTTAATATAACTCTCCTAACTTCATTTTCCTCTCCATAAAAACATTATCCTTTCCTTCTTTTGGACTTGCACATGTCTCACCATGGTTGATAGGGGCTTCCCTGGTGGCTCAGATGGTAAAGAATCTGCCTGCAATGCGGGAAATGTGGGTTACATCCCTGGGTTGGGAAGATCCCCTGGGGAGGGCATGGCAACCCTCTCCAATATTCTTGCCTGGAGAATCCCATGGACAGAAGAGCCTGGTGGGCTACAGTCCATGGGGTCACAAAGAGTCTGATATGACTGAGTGATTAAGCACACCATGGTTGTAGACCCCAAATTGCAATCTCTGAATAAACCTGCCTTTGCTGGAGAAATATCTGGGTTTTCTGGTCAACAACTTCCCATAATTTGACATATCTGAGATCAGGTCATAGTTCCAAAGCTCTTTGTGAACTTTGTATGATTCTCCATAAAATGGTAACAACTGGGTTGTGAAGATTAAATAGGATAGTGCCGCTGTGTTGCTTCAGCCATGTCTGACTCTTTGTGACCCTATGGACTGTAGCCCACCAGGCTCCTCTGTCCATGGGGATTCTCCAGGTAAGAATACTGGAGTGGGTTACCATTCCCTTCTCCAGAGGATCTTCCTGACCCATAGAAGATAACCTTCTGCATTGGCAGGTGGGTTCTTTACCACCAGCACCACCTGGGAAGCCCAATAGGATAATACATGTAAGCAATTAGCACAATAACTTCCCCAGAGAAAGTAGTCAGTCAATAAATAATAACAACAATACTAAAATGATTAATAGTTTATTTTTCCTTTTCTTTAGAAGCAAGTAAACTTTGTTTCTTCCTATGGTTTTCTTTGATTCTTATTTTGTCCTGGAAGTCATATAAAATAAGCCCATTCCATCTCCATGTATCTATAGTGAACCGTTTATGCTGCTGCTGCTGCTGCTGCTAAGTCACGTCAGTCATGTCTGACTCCCTGTGACCCCATAGACGGCAGCCTACCAGGCTCCCCCATCCCTGGGATTTTCCAGGCAAGAACACTGGGGTGGGTTGCCATTTCCTTCTCCAATGCATGAAAATGAAAAGTGAAAGTGAAGTCACTCAGTCGTGTCCGACCCTTCGCGACCCCATGGACTGCAGCCCACCAGGCTCCTTCATCCATGGGATTCCCCAGGCAAGAGTACTGGAGTGGGGTGCCATTGTCTTCTCCATAGTGAACTGTCTATAGAAAACATAATAAATACTTTAACAGGTCACCTTCCTTGGTGGCTCAGATAGTAAAGAATCTGACTACAGTTCAGGAGACCCAGGTTCAAGACGATCCCCTAAAGAAGGACATGGCAACCCATGTAGTATTCTTGCCTGGGAAATCCCATAGATAGAGGAGCCTGGTGGGCTACAGTCCATGGGATCATAAACAGTAGGACACGGCTGGACAACTAGCACTAAAATAAAAACAATAATAACTACTGATAATCATGCTTTGTGTTGGTCTTTTTCTTACATTATGTAATATATTAATGACAGTCTTGTAAGGCAAGTGTTATTTTATTAAGTTTTAACATGTGAGGATACTCTGGTCCGAAAGTTGTCATTTCAATAAGAAATAAATACAAGATTTAAACTTGGATTACCTGGCTGTTCTCTTCCCAATATACTTTTCTACCTACCAGATTAGGCTAGATTTGTGTTGCAAGAAACAAAGTTACAAACATGAGGGATTTGGTATATTATTTTCATCATTTTGTAAGCAGTAAATCTTGGGCACAATTTTTTTTTTAATTTAATGGTAAAATTGTAGGTACAATGAAGATCAATGGGAAATACACTTATTTTGAATAGGGTAATGTCTAGAATCCTTTAACTCATACAAGAAAGATATTAGTACTTCTAGACATATGCTTGAAGATGTTTGCCATGTTTAAAATCTTGGAATGGATTCTGATGTTGTTACTGAAACTGGTTTAAATGGAGAGTTGGGATTTGGGGCTTACACCCAACAGATTAACTGGTTGAAAGCAAAAGAAGTTTATCTAATGTAATCTTGTGACATTCTGCAGACCTGGAATTTGAAGGTGACATATCATATTTCACAAGTTTACAGCTGCTAACAGCCACAAAATTAGACATTGTGGAAGAGTAAAGATTGGATGTGGCAACACGGTTAATTCAAGGTGATAGCCAATATGACATTTCTTTGTTTAGCTGTAAGATTTTGAAGATAAATATAATGAGCCACAAAGTTCTGGACTTGAAGAATTTTGCCTGAAGGGAATATATTACCTGAAAATATGATGATTTAAAAGCAATTAATCAGTGTATTTTTGCTTGCGAGTTCAGTAAAGGAGTTAAATTCTTCCTGTAGCAGGACAAAGACAATCTTGTAGCTCTCTGTCTCTCCTTTTGGCTCGGCCAGTTGCTGATTACCTTTCCAGGATAACAATAGTGAGAATTCACGAAATAGACAGATCTGCTGGAAACACTGAGTATGAAGATCACTTTGGGCATGAAACACAGAAGGGAGGAATGTTCTGGCACTATTACCACATATGGTCACAATAACAAAAAAGGGGAAAATAAAAAAAAATTCATATATATATATTCATTATGTAAAATAAAATTCTGTACTGAAATGTTGCTTAGCTTATTTGAGAAATAACAGAGCAGGATGCCTCTGATTTATGGGAAATTTTGGCTTGGCGTTGCTCTCATTTTGAAGAATTTTTAGACTTTCCCTCACATTTAATTATTTAGAAAATTGAAGAATACCAAAGAAAGATTTTGTCCCACTGAGAAAAATCTCAGTATTATACAGTATGTATTACTCTCTTTTTTCACAGAAAAATAGAAACAGATTTATAACTCTTTCCAATCTACCTCTCAAACAGCCAGAATGGCAACATCAACCTGGCAGAATGACAACCAAAATTGTTCTTTTAATAGAATGTATATTCTGAGAGTAAATACTGAAACAACAATGAAATAATCAAGAAAATGAGTAAGATAACTTCAAAGTTTTAAGCTATGAAGGAAATAAAATAGTGCAGTGTAATAGAGAGTGTTGGAGAAGGAACGGCAACCCACTCCAGTGTTCTTGCCTGGAGAATTCCAGGGACGGGGGAGCCTGGTGGGCTGCTGTCTCTGGGGTCGCACAGAGTCGGACACGACTGAAGCAACTTAACAAACAATAGAGAGTGGAATAGAGAATTGAGAGCATTCATTTTCTATTTCTGCATAACAAATTCCCAGAAATCTTGCAATTTAACATGATTTATCAACTCAAATTTTCCTAGATCCAGAATCTGGGCATGAGTTAACCGGGGAATCTGTTCAAGGTCTCATCAAGTTGGAATCAGGATGCAAACTGGAGTTACAGTCTCGTGTGGAGCTCAGGACTTCTTCCAAACACATTAGTGTTGATGGTAGAGTTCAGTTCCTTGCAATTGTAGGACTAAGGTCCTAATTTCTTACTGGCTGTTGGCCAGAGGTAATCTCAGCATCATTGAGGCCACCCTGAGTCCTATGTCATTTGACAATCTCTGTAGACTCTCTTACAAAATGATTTTTTGTTTCTTCCATATAAACAGATGGATATTTCTGCTTTCACAGGACTTGCTTGATTATGTTAAGGCCACCCAGAATAATTGACCTTTGGATTAATTTATAGTCAACTCTTTAGGAATTTGAATTATATCTGCATACTGTGTGTGCTAAGTTGCTCCAGTTCTGTCCGACTGCAATCCTATGGACTGTAGTCCACCAGGCTTCTCTGTCCAAGGGTTTCTCCATGCAAGAATACTGGAGTGGGTTTCCATGCCCTCCTCCAGAGGGTCTTCCCAACCCAGGGATCAAATCCACATCTCACATCTTCTGAATTGGCACAGGGGGGTTTTACCACTAGCACCACCTGGGAAGCCTACATCTGCATACTCTCTCTTGCCAAATAACATGGCATAAATCCTGACAGTGATATTCTAATATATTCACAGATCTTATCCACCCTCAAAGAGAGTGTATTATACATTCAGTTCAGTTCAGTCGCTCAGTCGTGTCTGACTCTTTGTGACCCCATGAATCGCAGCACACCAGGCCTCCCTGTCCATCACCAACTCCTGGAGTTCACTCAAACTCACGCCCATGGAGTCAGTGATACCATCCAGCCATCTCATCCTTGGTCGTCCCCTTCTCCTCCTGCCCCCAATCCCTCCCAGCATCAGAGTCTTTTCCAACGAGTCAACTCTATGGATATGAGTAATTGTTAGTCATCTTAGATTTCTGACTACTACAGAGGTAAGCCCATAACTTTTAACTAGCATAGCCAAGAAAGACTTCCTAAGGAAGTCATATTTGAGTTGAAACTTGAATTTTGGGAAGAAGTCATATAATAATCATAGAAAAAATATTCCAGCAGAAGAAAGACTTGTGTGAAAGCTCTGTCTTTGGAGATAATTTGTAGGTACAGGAAACATAAAGCCCAAGTGCCAAGGGATGAAAGACAACGTCATGGAGGAGCTTCAATTTTTAAGATATTTAATGGGCCATATTATATGATTCTAATGAAATTTGAATTCAATAGGAAGTTCAATAGGAAATATCAGGATGATTTAAGCAGTAAAGTACCATGATCTATTTCCTCATAAATTTCAAAATCTTTCATGTTGCTTTTCATGAGTACTTTTTATATTTGGTAGTTAAAAATGCTCACAAAGTTCAATTACTTAGATGCAATGAAAACATCCTTTGAAAGATGATAATACCAACACTCATGAAAGAAGATATAAGTAACAAGTATAGTACTATACTTATTTTAAAAATTGACTTGTAGGGAAAATAAAAAAAAAAACTTTGCATAAGAGAACTCTAGGCCAAGCTGATTTAATAGAAAGTTAGGAATGGACAAAGATATTCAGTCTTATCATTTCTATTCAATATTGTAATAGATGTTTTAGACAGTTCAGTAAGAAAAAGACAATGACTTGAGTGACTATATAGAGAGAGAATTAAAAAACATGCTTGAATTCTTCTCTTCCCTGAAGATCACCAGCTTGTTTAGATATGCATGTATGACATTCAGTCTTCTTTAGAATAAGGTTGGCCTTGGCCTCACCCTTATGGGGTGAAATGAAATGAAACATTATTATGTTTTTCCTTAAATAGCTGAGGTAAAGACAGAGGAGAAGGAAAGAAAATGGTGCATGGTGGATGACAGTGGAACTTGCTGGTAAGAAAAGCACATTTAGTATTTCAAAGATACTTTATCTTTTGTCTCCTTTTTTTTTTTTTAAAAGCAAACTGTATTTATTAAATTTAGACTAAAAGTTCAGTTCAGTTCAGTTGCTCAGTCATATCTGACTCTTTGCGACCCCATGGACTGCAGCACTCCAGGCCTCCCTGTCCATCACCAACTCCCTCAAACTCATGTCTACTGAGTCGGTGATGCAGCCAACCATCTCATTCTCTGCCGTCCCCTTCTCTTCCCGCCTTCAATCTTTCCCAGCATCAGGATCTTTTCCAATGAGTCAGTTCTTCACATCAGGTGGCCAAAGTACTGGAGTTTCAGCTTCAACATCAGTCCTTCCAATGAATATTCAGGAATGATTTCCTTTAGGATGGACTGGTTGGAACTTCTTTCAGTCCAAGGGACTCTTAAGAGTCTTCTCCAATACCACAGTTCAAAAGCATCAATTCTTTGGTGCTCAGCTTTTTTTATAGTCTAACTCTCACATCCATACATGACTACTGGAAAAACCATAGCCTTGACTATAGGGACCTTTGCTGGCAAAGTAATGTCTCTGCTTTTTAATATGTTGTCTAGGTTGGTCATAACTTTTCTTCCAAGACTAAAAGTATTAGTGTATAAAAGTTATTCATATTATTTTTAAACTTATTTAATCATATCTATCCTATAATGTAGACATTACTAACTAATATTTCATTTTCTAACTTTAATGTGGCAGAGATCATAAGTGGCATAGCTATAACTTGATCCCAGTTCCTTTGATTTCAATTCCCCTCCATGTTCTCATACACAAACATCTTGCTACCTATGTCATTGTTTTGAGCTTTCTCCAGCCAAAATTTTAAATATGGATAATTGCTGCTTTGAATATAGCTGTATTAAAGCAGTTTTAAAATTAAATGAACTAGAAAATATGTATTAAGTCATATATGTGAGGATTTTGCAATATCCTTTCATTTTCAGCCTGAAATAGAATCTTTGAAGTGGAATGTTTTTATATCCCCTTGCTTTTTCTATGCTACAATTTTTATCAATATCCTTGGTCTATGTTCTACTTCTAATAGCCTAGGAATATAATACAGAAGATATAAATTATACATTGGATATCATAATATTATAGAGCTCTCCAGGTGGCCTGGTGGATCAAACACAAGATTAAGTGTCAAGAAATTTGAGTGAAGTAACTCTTGCTATTACAATGCTTAATTTTTCTTTCTTCTCTTTTTCTTTATATTTCTTTTCTTTCCATTTTTTCCTTATTTTTAAAACTGCATAAACCTTCTCTCCAGGCAACTTCTTTAACTAGTATCATTTCCTCAGCTCCATCCGTTACGAAAATGGCCAGTAAAAACACTCTGACTTCACTCTCTGATTTTACCATGAGAAATTTTTCATTTCCTCCAAAATATTTCCTTCTTGAGCCTGTCTTTCAAACAATCTTTGTTAATGTAAATAACTGACAAAGCAACAAGCATACCAGGCATTTAGGAAGATGATAAATAAACTAAATATATATATTAGCTTTGCTTCCATTTTTATTGCCTTGAAAATTTTATGTCATAATCTTCTCTGTCACTACATTATGAGCTAAATGCAAAAATAAGAAGGGAAACAGTTGCTTTTAGCACTTATTATTTGCCCTTTGCTTCAGATTTTCCCTTTGTAAGGAGAGATATTAATGATTTTGAACAATATAAAAATAGTTTCATAGACTAGAACCAGTGGTCCGACTAGTAGACTTAAAAGACATGAATGGATTTAAGACTATATTCAAAGTACACAGACACTATATGCAATTTATTTCTTATAGAACTTACAATTCTCTTAATTTCTATTTTATGAATTTAACAGATAACAGAGAACCAGAGACTCAAAGAAAATCATCCAAATGAGTAAATGCCAATGCTAAAATTGGAAATTTTAGGTCTCTCTGACATCAAAAACTCTTATTAGCAACATGATCTTTGACATGTGCTTTGAGCTTCAAATTTCTCAGCTGGAAAGGAGGTGAATGGTGGTCACTCATTTCATTCTCAAGTATTTACCGAGTTATAAGCACAGAAATGACAGGAAACCTAGTAAGGTGGCAAATATTCACATAATCATACTGAAAAATGAATAGCTAGAAACTGATTTCAGATATTCTGGAAGAGAGAAACATGATTCTACATTTTATCCCCATGTATACAAGAAATATTTGAAGTAAGGATGGTCAGGGAAGACTTTCCTGAAAAATTTGCTTTTAGTTCACATCTGGAGCATAAGACGAAATTAACTAAACAGAGCGGGAGAGGGTGGGCAAGTTTCCCTTGGGAAGTCCTGAAAGAGAAAACAATGGGAGAAGGTGCTGGTGGTGAGGGTGAGAGGAGCACGGTTTTTTCAAGGACCTGAGCTTTGTCAATGGAACTGGATGAGATGTAAGAGAGATTCCCACAACAAACTCTTTCTAACCAATGTGGTTGTTCTGTGGCTTAAAGTCAAACAGGGGCAAAGCTAACCAGCAGAAAGTGCTTTGTAAATGAGAAATCACTATGTTGACGTGAGGATTTTTTGCTAATTTCTTATTTTAAAAGACTATAGTATTTCCTCTAAATTATTCTTAAAGTCTGAGCACTAAGTGGAATCTTTTCATGGCATGAAATTGGGGTTTACGGAGGAGCTTCTGTTTCCACAGTGACAGAGCTGGAGATAATTCTCAACAGACGTTAGCTTAACACTTGTGGCGAAACTATGCTTCAAAGTATTAAATACGCAGCCTCTGGCTGTTTCTAAAGAAGCTGCCCTCTGACTGACGATTGTGCATCTGTAGGTTGATTTTGAATGTGGGCTTCTTTAGCTGAAGTGGGGAGAGCTAGGGAAACCCAGCTGTTTCATAAGCCAGAGGACAGAAAAGAATTCTCCCCACTGCTAAGTGAAGGAAGAACAGGAGAGAAACATGTAAGCTGGTGACTGATGGGCTGGTAGGTGAGTTTTCCTGCGGCAAAAGACAACAAATGTCTGTCTAGTCAAAGCTATGGTTTTTCCAGCAGAGACATTACTTTGCCAACAAAGGTCCGTCTAGTCAAGGCTATGGTTTTTCCTGTGGTCATGTATGGATGTGAGAGTTGGACTGTGAAGAAAGCTGAGTGCTGAAGAATTGATGCTTTTGAACTGTGGTGTTGGAGAAGACTCTTGAGAGTCCCTTGGACTGCAAGGAGATCCAACCAGTCCATTCTGAAGGAGATCAGCCCTGGGATTTCTTTGGAAGGAATGATGCTAAAGCTGAAGCTCCGGTACTTTGGCCACCTCATGAGAAGAGTTGACTCACTGGAAAACATCCTGATGGTGGGAGGGATTGGGGGCAGGAGGAGAAGGGGACGACCGAGGATGAGATGGCTGGATGGCATCACTGACTCAATGGACGTGAGTCTGAGTGAACTCCGGGAGTTGGTGATGGACGGGGAGGCCTGGCGTGCTGCAATTCATGGGGTCGCAAAGAGTCGGACACGACTGAGCGACTGAACTGAACTGAATGTATGGAGGTGAGTGTTGGGCAATGAAGAAGGCTAAATACTGAAAAATTGATGCTTTTGAACTGTGGAGCTGGAGAAAACTCTTGAGAGTCCTTGCACAGCAAAGAGATCAAATTGTCAATCCTAAAGGAAATCAACCCTGAATATTCATTGAAAGGACTGATGCCAAAGCTGACTCTCTGATACTTTAGCCACCTGATGCGAAGAGCCATTGGAAAAGACCCTGATGCTGGGAAAGATTGAGAGCAGAAGAGGGTGACAGAGGATGAGATGGTTGGATGGCATCACTGACTCTTTGGGCATGAATTTGAGCAAACTCCAGTAGATAGTGAAGGACAAAGAAGCCCAGCATTCTGTAGTCCATGGGGTTGCAAAGAGTGGGACACACCTTAGCAATTGAACAGCAATAAGTAGGGAAAAAATTTCCATCTGAAAGTCTTGCCCAACTTCCTCCCAGGTTTGCTGTCTAGTGAGGACTGCACCACACCCTCTCTTCAGTGTCAGAGATGGGGATAGAGACTTGTCTCCTTCCTTAAAAAATTTTTTTTTAATTGGAGGATAATCGTTTTAGAATGGTGTTGGTTTCTGCCTTACAACAACTCAAATTAACCATAAGTATATAATATATCCAGGGCTTCCTTGTTGACAGCTAGTTGTAAAGTAATCCACCTGCTGATGCAGAAGGCATTAGACATGTGGATTCAATCCCTGCATTGGGAAGATGCTCTGGAGGAGGGCATGGCAACCCACTCCAGTATTCTTCCCTGGAAATTTCCATGGACTGAGAAACCTGGCAGGCTATAGTCCATAGTGTAGCACAGAGAGACACGACTGAATTAACATAATACACATGTAACCGTGAAGCTGGTGACTGTGCTGTTCCTGTTATATGTTAGACTATGCAATCTTCATTCCTTTAAAAGCTCTTCTTAGATCATATTCAATGTGTTAAATAATGTGCGGAGGGTTTTAAGAAAAAAGGTATAGGCTCTGTTTTAGGGAAGTACAGACATATTTGGGCTTCCCTGATATCTCAGCTGGTAAAGAATCTGCCTGTAATGCAGGAGACCCTGGTTGAATTTCTGGGTCAGGAAGATCTGCTGGATAAGGGATAGGAAACCCACTCACGTATTCTTGGCTTCCCTTGTGACTCAGATGGTAAAAAATCCACCTGCAATGTGGGAGACCTGGGTTCAATCCCTGGGTTGGGAAAATCCCCTGGAAAAGGGAAAGGCTACCCACTCCAGTATTCTTGCCTGGAGAATTTCATGGACTGTATAGTCCCTGGGGTTGCAAAGAGTTGGACACGACTGAGTGACTTTCACTTTCACAGACATATTCAGTATACGTATGTGCTCAGTCACTTCAGTCATGTCTGACTCTTTGCGACCCTTTGGGTCCTCCTCCAGGGGATCTTCCTGGTCCATGGACTGAACCCATGTCTCCTGCATCTCCTACACTGCAGGTGGATTTTTGTCCACTGAGCCACCTGGGAAGCCCATATTAAGTACACGTGACATATATGCCACTACCTCTACTTTCATTCTTGTAGCAGACTTCATGAGGCATTTACAGAACAGAGTTCTCAAAAACTGTCTCAGCATAGGGTAACTGAGTACACAGTTGGTTTGAATGGTAAAACTTTTTCTTCCAGTGTCACTGCAGAAATATTCATGAATATATTACTGTGTTCCTACCGATGATCATGATGATGTGATGACTAATCTAGAGCCAGACATCTTGGAATGTGAAGTCAAGTGGGCCTTAGAAAGCATCATTATGAACAAAGCTAGTGGAGGTGATGGAATTCCAGTGGAGCTGTTTCAAATCCTGAAAGATGATGCTGTGAAAGTGCTGCACTCAATTTGCCAGCAAATTTGGAAAACTCAGCAGTGGCCACAGGACTGGAAAAGGTCAGTTTTCATTCCAATTCCAAATAAAGGCAATGCCAAAGAATGCTCAAACTACCACACAATTGCACTCATCTCACCTGCTAGTAAAGTAATGCTCAAAATTCTCCAAGCCAGACTTCAGCAATATGTGAACCGTGAACTCCCTGATGTTCAAGCTGGTTTTAGAAAAGGCAGAGGAACCAGAGATCAAATTGCCAACATCCGCTGGATCATGGAAAAAGCAAGAGAGTTCCAGAAAAACATCTATTTGTGAAAGTGCTGCACTCAATTTGCCAGCAAATCTGGAAAACTCAGCAGTGGCCACAGGACTGGAACAGGTCAGTGTTCATTCCAATCCCAAAGAAAGGCAATGCCAAAGAATGCTCAAACTACCGCACAATTGCACTCATCTCACACGCTAGTAAAATAATGCTCAAAATTCTCCAAGCCAGCTTCAGCAATACGTGAACCGTGAACTTCCTGATGTTCAAGCTGGTTTTAGAAAAGGCAGATGAATCACAGATCAAATTACCAACATCTGCTGGATCATGGAAAAAGCAAGAGAGTTCCAGAAAAACATCTATTTCTTCTTTATTGACTATGCCAAAGCCTTTGACAGTGTGGATCACAATAAACGGTGGAAAATACTGAAAGAGATGGGAATACCAGACCACCTGACCTGCCTCTTGAGAAATCTGTATGCAGGTCAGGAAGAAACAGTTAGAACTGGACATGGAACAACAGACTGATTCCAAATAGGAAAAGGTGTCGGGAGCCAGAGTGAGGAATCCCCCCTGTGACAGGGTCACGTGGCAAACTCAGATGGCAGGGCAATTTGAGTCATCGGATTTCTCCCTGTTTTTTCCTAAACATGTACCCCCAAAAAATAAGAATTTGTCTGTTTTCCCTTTTTTTTTCTGACTTTTTCTGGAAAAAGTTAATTCAGGGCTTTGACCTTCTGCATTTGAAAGGAGTTTTTCAGCCCAAACCCCCTTTGATAATGCTCTAGCCTGCCTAACAAGTTCCCCTGACCTTCTACAAGCTTGTGAATTGCTCACAACCTCCCAACTGTGAGGGACACAAAAGCCTTAAAGTATCTTAAAGTTTCAGAGCCTTTTCAAGTTTATATTGGTGACAGGATTTCATGGTTGACTCAATAATTGCTGCCAGACCTCCTTATTTTCTATCTATCAGGCACCCAGGAAGATGTAATCAATGTAAATGGGATATGGAAAAGGATATATAGTAGTTTTGATGTTAGCAATACTAAACTTTTGAGTAAATTACTTTTTCTTTTGCTATAAACCACTGTACTTCCTTTTATTACAAATTGCTGTATTTTTATTTGGTGTTTTCTGAGAGTGGCATTCAGACTTTGGAAGGGTTAACACAAATGAATCTTCTGGTTAACAAAACCTCATCAGAAGAGAGTCATAGAAATGTTAACAGGCCTCTTGGCCAGAAGATAATGTAAACCGCCTGAGACCTTTTGTAACGAGAGAGTATGCAAAAAAGAAAGCCTTGTCTTCCATTCTGAAGGAGATCAACCCTGGGATTTCTTTGGAGGAATGATGCTAAAACTGAAACTCCAGTACTTTGGCCACCTTATGCAAAGAGTTGACTCACTGGAAAAGACCCTAATGCTGGGAGGGATTGGTGGCAGGAGGAGAAGGGGACGACTGAGCATGAGATGGCTGGATGGCATCACGGACTCAATGGACGTGAGTCTGAGTGAACTCTGGGAGTTGGTGATGGACAGGGAGGCCTGGCGTGCTGCGATTCATGGGGTCGCAAAGAGTCGGACACAACTGAGCGACTGAACTGACTGACTGACATTGTTTTTGAAGTCCAGTGGATTGCCCAGTTTCTGCTACATGAATATACACACCAAGAAAGGATAAGTTCTCTAACAATATTTTATTTTATTTTTCTCCTGTCAGTCTTATATGCAGCATCCTAAGTGGTTTCCTGCCACAAATGTCCAATTTCTGACTTTTCTAGTGCCTTTCACATTGTGAAGTCTGCAAATGACTTTAAGAAAGAGTTGCATGGGTATTAAAGACAAGCTTTTTGTTTCTGGTATGAGGATTACAGTCTCTTTCACTCAAGTGTGTCCTCAGTGAGAATTTGTAGAGTGCTTTGAATATTCATTGGAAGGACTGATGCTGAAGCTGAAGCTCCAATACTTTGGCCACCTGATGCGAAGAACTGACTCATTGGAAAAGACCCTGATGCCGGGAAAGATTGAAGTCAGGAGGAGAAGAGGATGACAGAGGATTGTGATGGTTGGATGGCATCGTCGACTCGATGGACATGAGTTTGAGCAAGCTCCAGGAGTTGGTGAAGGACAGGAAAGCCTGGCGTGCTGCAGTCCATGGGGTCGTAAAGAGTCATACATGACTGTGTGACTGAACTAAATTTGTGTATATTGGACATTGCAGATTTGGGGACAATGAGAAACCATTTTTGACATCAGCTTAATGAAAGAGATGTGTATGAAAATAAAGAGCAATCATAACAAAGCAAGGCTGGAGGAACATACAAAGTTTTAGTGAATCCAGGGAAGAAAAAGATTAATTCTGCCAGAATCATCATAAAATGTGTCAAAAGGAAGGACTACTTGAGCTGGATCTTGAAGGGTAAGTGGAGTGCTGTAGACTGAGAGAAGAACACTAGCTTTTTAAGGAAAAGAATGATAGGAGAGCTGAATACACTGTGGTTTGAAAATGCATTATACAAAACAAGGCTGATAAAATTGTTTGGACTAGATTATGAACAGACTTAAATTCTAGGTTCATAATACTATAAATGAAAAAGCAAATAATATCCCTGACTTGTTTATTAACATTATTTCCATTTTGTGTATTTTCTAGGCTGATTAAATGTCCACAAGCCAATGAACTATTGGTTCTTCCCATTAAATGCCCTCATTCATCAACATGGGAAATCTTTTGTGACCTCCCAGAAAGAAAAGGAAAAGCAGGAAAGGAGGAAGGAAGGGAAAAAGGAAAGGAGGGAGAGAGGAATGGAGAGAAAGTGAGAGTGATGAAGATAGAGAGAAATCATAACTAAAGGAAAAAGACAAAGTGGAGAAAGTAAAGCGGGAAAGAAAAAGTAAGAAATCATTTGGGTTCACTGCCAATAAGAGTTAGGAAAGCTGATTTCTTAAGATAAACTGAAGTAAAACAAAATATGCTCCATATGTTGAAACTGTATACTTAGTTTGAGATAAACAAAAACATGTTTGGAGAATAGCTGCCATAATTAAAAAGAAATTAAAAGAAAGAAAGAAAAACCATCTGGGGATAAATATATATATTTAAACACACACACAGACAAAAACACACAGTGATTCCAAAACTTGAAGTTTTTCTTGATTTAAGTAAACTCTCCTGTTGCAAAAAGGCATTGCATCAGTTTTTGCCCGAACGCTGAGCACCCCATGTTCCACACTGGAGCTCTACAGAGCTACTCAGCATTACTCAAACACGAGAAGACCTTTCCAAAGCCTGTCCTTTGCTCCTGCTTTCTTCCCTGCTATGAATGCACTTTTCCTTTTGGCTGACTCTGACTCATTGCTGAATGCCCAACTCAGATGTCACCTACTCCAGCAGTGTGCCAGACACCCAGCAAGGTTGATGGTGGCTTATTCATCCATGAACTTTAGCATGTCTATCAGTTTCCTGTGGCTACCATGATAAAATACTGCAAACTGGGTGTCTTAACATAATAGTTTGTTGTTTCACAATTCTGGAGGCTAGAAGTCTGATACCAGGTTCAAAATCAGGTTTGGGTACATCAAAGGAGCGTGCTGTGATTAATGGGGTCGCAAAGAGTCGGACATGACTGAGCGACTGAACTGAAAAACTGAAGGACTTTGAGGGAGAGTCTAGTCTACAATGTCCTTCTAGCTTCTATGATGGCTGCCAGTCTTTCGTAGTCTTTGGACTATAGTTGCATCACTCCAATCTCAGGCTTCATCTTCACATGGTGTTCTCCCTGTGTCTCTTGTGTCTTCACATGGCCACCTTCTTATAAGGACACCAATTGTGTTGGGTTAGGGCCCCACTCTATTCCAGTATGACGTGGTTTTAATTTATAAGTCACATCTAAGACCATGTTATTTCCAAAAGACTTGAATTCACTTTCTGAGGTAATGGGGAGTAGAACTTCAACTTATTCTTTGAGGGACATAATTCAACTCATAGCAGTAAGACTACTCCACATCTGGTTTCACTGAAAAATTCAGATGCTTGCCTGTTTGTGTCTCCAATCCCCAAAGAAGTTGATAAGAAACTCCATTTCAAGAAATTTTTAGATATTATATATGTGTATGCTGCTGCTGCTAAGCCGCTTCAGTCGTGTCCGATTCTGTGTGACCCCATAGACGGCAGCCCACCAGGCTCTCCCATCCCTGGGATTCTCCAGGCAAGAACACTGGAGTGGGTTGCCATTTCCTTCTCCAATGCATGAAAGTGAAAAGTGAAAGTGAAGTCACTCAGTCGTGTCTGACCCTCAGCGACCCCATGGACTGTAGCCTTCCAGGCTCCTCCATCCATGGGATTTTCCAGGCAAGAGTACTGGAGTTGGGTGCATTGCCTTCTCCGATATATGTGTATCTGTTCAGTTCGGTTCATTTCAGTCACTCAGTCGTGTCTGACTCTCTGTGACCCCATGAATCGCAGCACGCCAGGCCTCCCTGTCCATCACCAACTCCCAGAGTTCACCCAGACCCACACCCATGGAGTCAGTGACACCATCCAGCCATCTCATCCTCGGTCGTCCCCTTCTCCTCCTGCCCCCAATCCCTCCTAGCATCAGAGTCTTTTCCAATGAGTCAACTCTTCACATGAGGTGGCCAAAGTACTAGAGTTTCAGCTTCAGCATCATTCCTTCCAAAGAAATCCCAGGGCCGATCTCCTTCAGAATGGGCT
>SJXQ01007604.1:18918-80237 GCA_006408695.1 Aepyceros melampus | reverse complement strand
GCAGTATATATATATATATATATATATATATATATATATATAGTTTCCATGACTCAGCATAGTTACTTTAATAAAGTCATAGTTCATATCTTCCAAATTGAGTTAGAGTATTTCTTATTAAAGCTACAAGGAAGGGACTTCACTGGTGGTCCAGTGGTTAAGAATCCACCTTCCAACGCCTTCCAAGGCAGGTGACGTAGGTTTGATCCCTGGTTGGGGAACTAATATCCCCCAGGCTGAGGGCCAGCTAAGCCTATTCTTCACAACTACTGAGCCCAGACCCCCTAGAACCCACATGCCTCAACTAAGACTAGATGCAGCCAAACAAATAAATATCTTTAAATAAATAAAGCTCAAAGGAGGTTAGGAGGCAGTTAAATCTACACTTAAGGGAAAACATATAGCACATGGTGACATCCTTTTCATTACACTCATCAAAGAGATACTGTCTCTTAAAGTGGGCAGTGTGGCACAGAAGAATCCTCACCTGGAGTCACCTAAAGGGATGAGATCCCTGAGGAAAAAAGACCCATGTTTAAGTGTAGTTCTATCTAGGTTGCTGTACAGTATGATACTATCACTTCGCCTCTGTTTGCCTCAGCTTATCCTCAGAAGATGAGAGTTAGACAAGAAAGAGTGATTTTAAAATTTAAAGAAGCATAAGAACTCTTTTCAAATGACATCTTTCTCAAAGCCCCAGCTTAAATAGCAGATTTTTGTGAGGCTGCATAAGACTAGGTGAAGAAACTGGGCCTGAATGCCGCTGGATTAGTCATCCCCAGGATGATTTCTCCACAAGAAGTTCCAAAGAATTCTGGAAACACAGATTTAAAACTACTCAATCAGATGGAAGTCTTTGGTATATAGTATATGTACTCTATATAGTATACAGTTTTGGTATATAGTCACAGACACAGATGGTCATCCATTTGAGAAAAAGGAAAGAAGAAATAGGAAGAGAGAACAAAAGGGAGGAAAAGGAGAGGGAGGAGAAGAGGGAAGAAGAGGAAAGATGGAAAACGTGTTAGAAAATAAGATACTAGGGGGGGAATTTGTAAAGAGGGCCAAAGATCTTGAACAAAACTTTTCATAGCCATAAAAATATCCTCGCCAATTTTATCTTGGTACTCATGGCAACCCACTCCAGTATTCTTGCCTGGAGAATCCCAAGGACGGAGGAGCCTGGTGGGCTACAGTTCACAGGGTCGCAAAGAGTCGGACACGACTGAGCGACTTCACTCACTCACTCATATAGTAAATTCTAAATTAAGTTAGCCTTATTTTGTATATGCACATTGTTGTTTTTAGCCACATTATAACTGTATGATCACAAAGGCAATACAGTCTGAAGGAGAAACAGAGAATGTGGACAACTACATGCAAACTTCAACTAGTGGATCTAAAGAAGATGGGTTTGTTGCACTCGTTAGTCATATCTAAAATCACTTTAGCATACCTACTTTGCATTTTTTGCCCCAGCAGTCATAAATTGTGTTCCCAGGGAACAGTCTGTTGTAGGCTTCTTTTCCTTGGTGAATGCTAAACCTTCATTCTGACAGAACCATCTCTTATCTTCAACCTGTATTCTTCTTTCAAATGTAACTTAGCATTCTTTAGGAGGTGAAGTTGCTCAGTCGTGTCCGACTCTTTGCAACCCCGTGGACTGCAGGCTTCCAGGCTCCTCCGTCCGTGGGATTCTCCAGGCAAGAATACTGGAGTGGGTGGCCATTTCCTTCTCCAGTGGATCTTCCCGACCCAGGGATCGAACCCAGGTCTCCCTCATTGGAGGCAGACACTTTAACCTCCGAGCCACCAGGGAAGCCCTAACATTCTTTAGGAAGCCTTCTCTAAACACCCATGTCCAAGTAACTTCACTCTCCTTCGTGTGCCTCTGTGTATCATCTGTATCTTGATAGAACTGATACCTTTGTACTATCACTCTGAATTGTAGTCTATTCAGTTGCTGCTTATGTACAAATAATGAGTTCTTTCTTTTGTTTCTTAGTGCCCCTGTCCCAGCACTTATTCACTGTGCCAGGCACATGATGGGTGTTGTAAATGATTGCTGAATGCATGAGTTAATGTAAAGGAGTCTGTTTCAAACTGTTTTAAAGTTTTCAGGTAATCTTGGAAAAGCATCAAGATGAGAGTGGGCATAATTTGAATGTCAGCATTCTATTTAATTTGTACAAGAGAAATGAAATATTGCAGTCAAATGTCTAGTGGCTTTATATTCCCAATTCAACAGTCATGAAGAAGGAACACAGAAAATGAACTTTTTTTTTTTTCAAACTTATCTTGGAAATTAGCCCAAGAGCCAAATGTTTTATTTTAATGGTATGTTTCTTCTCTCAGACCACAACTAGTAAACATTTCAGATCACACATACACACAATGTTTGTTTGTATTTACTGTAATTCCCTTTGCAACTCCAGATGTTTGGACCATTTAGGCATCTAATACATGTTTGATGAATTAAAGAATAAATGAAGGGACCCTTGAATAAAATTAGCTTAGATTCTGACATCCATTAGCAAGCTGTTACCAGTTTTCATCTGTCTAGTTTAAATGTAGGCCATCCATTTGGAGAGAGGGAATGAAAAAACACAATACAAGGGCTGATCTGTTCAATGCTTTTGAATCAATAATTAAAATATAATCACTTATAAAACATTTGCTACAACATGATGGAGAATATTGGATTCTGACTTTGACTTTGTCCCCATATTGCTATGTGAGATTAACTTTTTTACCTAATAAGATTGAGCTTGGTTCCACTTACATTAATATATTCAGACTTTATGGGACAAAGATCATATTTTCTTTAAGTCTGATACAGTCTAGTATGATTCTGATATGATTATATATGTGATTGGACCATGACAATATGTGTACATCCCAGGGAGACTTTTAATTTGATATCTTTGGTACACAGGCATCATCTTAAAGTTTTACTTTAAAGAAATAAAATATTGTCTCTTTGATTAATTTCTAAGGAAAGTTGTTGGAAAAAGTTCATCCTCTGTGCCTCAGACAACATACCTCTGGCTCCATACTTCTATTGCACTCTATATTCAAAAGATCTGTCATTAAGTGTAGACCTTCTTAGAGGAAAGTTTTATTGAATATGATTTGAAAATAGAATATGGCTCTTGGAATGGGAATGGCAAAAGATCTTACTTCCTACCTTATCAAATGTTTCTTCCAATTATGTATCATACTGCCCTGAGAATTCTGGCAAATTAAGCATTCTTTACCTCCTTACACTCCCCCACTCACTTTTTAAATTATTTCCCTGATTGATGTCAGGGTGACATGCCATGTCTGATCATGTATTTATAAACCAGCTTAAAGCTCAGAGTGCTTTCATATGCATTATCTTGATGGAGCCTCACAAGTCTTAGGAGATGTAGCTCATGAAATGGATGGGTGCTTGTTGCTCAAACAGGAAATTGAGGCTCAGAGCTTTCAAGCCTTATGAAAGGATAGATAATGAAAACAGATGGAATTTTGCCTTGAATCTGAGCATTTGATTTCTGGTTCAAGGGTTCTTGACTATGCCTTAGTGCTTTAATGGGCATTCAAGAAACAGCTTTCCTCATTTATATATTCTTTCTTCCAATATATTTACTGAAATCTATTATTTGCAGGTATTGTGTCTGGTGTTGGTGTTATAATGGGAATCAAGCCAAACCCCTTTATTTTGTTGAGTTTTTAATAAGGGAGAAAAAGATACAATTATAAAGCTTACTATCTCACTCAGAAAAGCACATAAACAAACACAGCCACTAATTGAAGGGACTCATCACTTTTGTCACTGTTTGGATAAATCAAGCAAAAGAAGATATGCTTCAGACTGGTCCAGTGATTAAGACGTCACCTTCTAATACAGAGGACGAGTTTGATCCCTAGTCAGGGAATTAAGGGCTTCCCTAGTGGCTCAGAAATAAAGAATCTGCCTCCAATGCAGGAGACATGGGTTCATCCCTGGGTTAGGAAGATCCCTTGGAGGGGGAAATGGCCACCCATTCCAATTTTCTTGCCTGGAGAATCCCAAGGACAGAGGAGACTGGTGGGCCACAGGGCTGCAAAGACTCGGACACGATTGAAGTGACTGAACACACAAGCCTGCAGGAACTCAGATCACATGTGTTGTGGGACAACTAAGCCTGTGACTGAGCCTGACTCTCTGCAGTACCACAGCTAGAGAGAAGCCTGCATGCCACAGCAAGAGCCCATGTGCTGCAACTAGGACCTGATGAAGCCAAATACATTTTTTTAATCAAAAAAGAAGGATAAACTTCACCTGTGAACTGCAGTCTGATAAATGGTGCTTTCTTCTGATTTAATTCACTGATTAACTGGAGAAAATGTAACACACTAGCTGTAATCAATGCTTTTGAATTGTGGTGCTGGAGAAGATTCTTGAGAGTCCCTTGGAGACTGCAAGGAGATCAAATCAGTCAATCCTAAAGGAAATCAAGCCTGAATATTCATCGAAAGGACTGATGCTAAAGCTGAAGCTTCAATACTTCAGCCACCTGATGGGAAGAACTGACTTAGAAAAGACTCTGATGCTGGGAAAGATTGATGGCAGGAGGAGAACAGGACGACAGAGGATAAGAAGGTTGGATGGCATCACTGGCTCAATGGACATAGTTTCAGCAAACTCCAGGAGATAGTGAAGGACAGGGAGGCCTGGTGTTGCAAAGAATTGGACATTACTTAGCGAATGAACACCAACCAACCATACAGCAAGTACGTGGGCCTGGGAATAAATCAGTGTGATGTTTCCTTTTCTGCTTGGAAATTTTTATTTCTATAGGACTTTCAGTAACAAAAGAACAGTATGTCTCTGGAGTACCAAAAGTAAGGAAATTTGGAGGACTACTCAAAAATTACTGCACTGAACGACTCTTTTTCAAGGCAGCCACAGATAAAAGAAGTTGTGTTCATCCCTGCTCATTCAAAATTGTGTCCTCCAAATTGTTCTCCCATAAGAGACATCAGGAGTTTCCTCATTTCACGGTTTCAACTTGTCCAATTCCTCTCTTGATAATTCTTAAATCAGTGTAGAAACTATTTGTAATCATTCTTGGGTATAAGAAAATGGTGCCAAACATTTCCTCCTAACAAGAAGGAACTATTTAAAGAACGTGTAAGGAAGACAAAAATGGAAGTTATTATTTGGGTTACTACTTGTAGTGACTTTATTTCACTCAACTGAAAATAAGTCCAATCATGGGAAAGAGCAAGCTACTATAATTGGGGCAAAAACATCTCAGAATTATATCAGAACTGGAACATTTTGATGGAAGAATTTAAAAATGATATGCTGAGAGAGAGGACCAAACTCTCAATCCTTCTTTCCCCCACCTTCTCCCCTTTGGCCCTTGGGGAGATGCAGATGCAAACTAGTATATGTAGAATGAATAACTAGCAAGGTCCTACTGTGTAGCACAGAGAATTATATTCAGTACCCTGTCATAAATCATAATGGACAAGAAATGAAAAATAACCTATCTGTATAACTGAATTACTTTGCTGTATAGCAGAAATTAATACAATATGGTAAATCATCTATACTTCAATAAAATAGGAAAGAAAAAAAGAAAGAAAGACACACAATACTTCACCGTTAAGGACAAGACACAGTGTATCATGTAACTGAATGTGATAAGATATTCTAGGGATCTCTGAGGTCAACTGGATTATTCATGTGGTTGATTCCCAAGATAAAAGCTTTTGTGATTCCAGTTGTAGTATATGTGCTGCCAAAGTCAGCACTTCTTTTGTAATTCCAAATGGACAAATATTTGTCTTCACTAGGTTTTTACATAGTGTAACTGGTATTCATCAAAATTTCTTACTTCCAGGCTACGAAATAGAACATGCAGGACTTGGGCAGCTTGCAATAAAAGACTAGCTTGGCTGATTTATTGGATTTCTTAGGTTTGATTTTTCACACAGTGAGCTGGGCCATTTGTCCTTGAGATAGTTTGGCACTTTGGGGAAAATCTATATTGCAGGAGCATATGTTTGATTGACCATACAAGTAGTACATTGGAGGCTGAAACTGACAAAATTGGACCGCAGCTTGCTGCAAAGCCTTGTGTGGATGTCAGGGCCAGGCCAGTGTTTTGACAGCAGATGGAATTTGCAGGTAGCCCCCATGGTCATCTCAAGTTGCCAGAAAGAGTATGGAATACCCTTTTCATGGAAATTGAGCTGACGTATGTGTACCGGTGGCTCTCTGTAATTACCTACTGCTTTCTGGACCAGACCCTTAGCTGCTATTCAAACTCAGCGTGAAACTTGTTTTGTTTTGTTTGAAATGTCAGGCAGAGAAGACCTAAATATCACTGTTTAAAAAGTGTATACACTTCCCATTTATTAACAGAAGCAA
Organism: Aepyceros melampus; assembly: GCA_006408695.1. NCBI lineage: Eukaryota > Metazoa > Chordata > Mammalia > Artiodactyla > Bovidae > Aepyceros > Aepyceros melampus. Next base: position 73,831 of record SJXQ01007604.1, on the reverse strand, counting down.
ATATCATTAACATTTAGACTTGAGGAAAAAGCTTGAAGTTATTTTAAAATGTTTGAGACACAGGACACTTCCCAGATGGGCAATGGTAAAAGAATATTCCTGCCAATGCAAGAGACACACGTTCAATCCCTGGGTTGGGGTAACCCCCTGGAGGAGGGCATGGCAACCCCCTCTGTTATTCTTGCCTGGAAAATTCCATGGACAGAGGAGCCTGGCAGGCTGTGGTGCATGGGGTTGCACAGAGTTGGACATGACTGAGCCCACATGAGACACGGGACGTGCAGAATGCAGCAATGATCATTTTTAAGTAACTTTTTAAAAAGGGATGTTTTCAGTGAAAACAAAAGTGGATGTTCAGAGTAAAGCCATCTATATCACAGGTATTATCTAAATTCTTCTCATGTATTCACTTTTTATGAAACACTGATTATTTCAATTCATTTAAAAATATCTGCAGTGAGGAAAATGTCACAGAATAAATTCATATTACACTTAAAATTATTAATTGCATCTCTACTATGTACAAGTGGTTACTCTAAGCCTGTGGGGAAAAGTGATCCAGAAATCAATCCATCCTCCCAGAAACCCTGTTACTGCAAAAAATCAAGCAGCTCAGGCTTCACCTTCATTTGGTAAATGCCATGTACCTGGCTCAAGAATGGAGGAGAAGCTAAAGATACCTTGGGATACTGGCTTGATATTTAAGAAAGTATTCAACTTTAAATCTTTTGATCAATTAGCAGACCACCTCCTGCTAAGGAGTGAAAACACACTCCTTCAAGAGCCATATTTAGCACTTAATTGTAGATCTTACCAGAACCTGTTTTTCCTTATATCTTTCCTTATGTTTATGCCAAATTTGTTTAGCATTACTTTTCAATGGATGATAGCTGTCCTAATCCAAATGCTGTGCCCAGAATGGGAACCAACATTCCTACACCTTTTCTTTATCTTTTTGTAACAGAACTTATTTTTAGAGCAGTTTTATGTTCAGGCAAAACTGAGTAGAAAGTACAGAGTTTCTATTATTTCCCCTACTCCTCCACCCCAGCCCCCTAAACAGCCTTCCCCACCATCAACATTTCACACTGGAGTGGTACGTTTGTTATAATCATTGAGCCTATGCAACATTATAACAGAAATCCACGGTTTATATTAGGATACACTCATGGTGTTTACATTCTATGCATTTTGACAAGTATGTTATGTTATATTTACCATAATAGCATCATAGAGAATAACTTCGCTGCCCTAAAAATCCTGTGTTCTGTCTAGTCATTTCTTCAGACCCCCTAACACTTGGCAACCATTGATTTTTTTTTTTTTTTGACTGCATCAATCTTAGTCATGGCACATAAGCTCTTAGTTGTGGCCCATGGAATCTAGTTCCCTGACCTGGAATCAACCCAGGTCCCCTGCATTAGGAGCATGGGGTCTTAACCCCTGGACCACAAGGGAAGTCCCAACCACTGATCTTTTTTTTTTTTTAGTCTTCAAACTTTTGCTTTTTCCAGGATGTCGTAAATTTAGAATCATATAAGATGTGGCTTTTCACTTAGTAATATGCATTTAAGTTTCTTTCATGTCTTTTCATGGCTTGATAGCTCATTTCTTTTTAGTGCTGGTTAATATCCTACTGTATGGATGTACCACAGTTTATTTATCCAGTCACCAGCTGAAGGACATCTTGATTGCTTCCGACAGTTTGGCAATTATGAATAAAGTTGCTGTAAACATTTGTGTGCAGGTTTTTGTATGGACATAACTTTTCAACTGATTTGAATAAATACATACTAAGTATGGTATCACTGGATAGAATGATGTAAGATTATGTTTAATTAGGTAAGAAACTGACAACCAATCTTCTAATATGGCTGTACCATCTGACTTTCCCACTAGCAATAAATGAGTGCTCCTGTTGTTCCTTCTCCTCTCCAACACTCGGTATTGTTAATGCTCCAGGTATTGGCCAGTCTAAGAAGTACGTGCATGTGCTAAATTGCTTCACTAATGTCTGACTCTGTGTGACCCTATGGAATATGTGGTGGTATCCTATTGCTATTTTAAATGGGCTTGCTTGCCATCTGTATATCTTCTTTAGTGAGATATCATTTTATAGATTTTGGCCATTTTTTGGTCAGGTTTGTTCATTTTCTTAACTGAATTGTAAGAGTTCTTTGCATATTTTAGTTAATGATCTTTATTGGATATGTCTTTTGCAAACATTTTCTCCCAGTATGTGACTTGTCTTCTCATTCTCTTGATCTTTTTTCTAATTTTATATATATATACACACACACACACACACACACACACACACATAATGATCATTTTTTTATGAGTTTCTTACATTGTTGCTTCTGTTTTATATTTTGGTATTTTGGCCCTGCAAGGCATGTGGGATCTTAGCTCTTTGACCAGGGATCAAAACTTCATCCCCTGTGTTGGAAGGTGAAGTCTTAACCACTGGACCACCAAAAAAGTCCCTATGTATGCTTTCGATGTGCAGAAGAAACCTGGGTTCATTTTAGAAATTTGGGGTAATACAGAAAGTTTAGATGTCAAAATTGATACCAAAAATGTCCCCCATGGTAATAGTCTTGTTCGCTAAAGAACTCTCAGCTTTACAGGAAGCTAAGTAATGTTCGCTTCTGGTAGGCCAGGAATACAAACTAGGAGATCTCAGAATAAAAAGAATATTCCTGCAATGGTCAAGCTAAACCTGGAGAAGTAAACTGAGTAATGATTGTTTCTTGATATCTGTTGGCAAACTTATAGAGACAATTAGATATTTCTGACATATAAGTTGTAACCCCAGAGGATACATAAGATCTCCTGAAAATACAGTCTTTTTCTGAAGAAGTGAAGTCGCTCAGTCGTGTCTGACTCTTTGTGATCCCACGGACTGTAGCCTATAAGGCTCCTCTGTCCATGGAATTTTCCAGGCAAGAATAATGGAGTGGGTTGCCATTTCCTTCTCCAGGGGATCTTCCCAAGCCAGGGATCAAACCTGGGTCGCCCACTTTGCAGGCAGACGCATTACCATCTGAGCCACCAAAGAAGCCCTTGAGTCTCAGTATAATTTAGGACCATTTTATTAACCACACACTAAGAAGTTCTTTGTGTATTAATCAGCAACTCTTATTGTACTCATATAAATAAACAGGCAAATAAAAGAAAACACCAAATGAATCACACTGATTCAGACAATTATTAAATTAATAAATGCTGTGAAAACTTTGCCCCAGTGACAAGAATTTGAACACAGGCAGATCTAATATCTGGCCTTGCTCTCATAGTAGGTGGTGGGATTCTAACATGCTATCTTATGCGAAGAGTTGACTCATTGGAAAAGACCCTGTGCTGGGAGGGATTGGGGGCAGGAGGAGAAAGGGACGACCGAGGATGAGATGGCTGGATGGCATCACAGACTCAATGGACGTGAGTCTGAGTGAACTCCGGGAGTTGGTGATGGACAGGGAGGCCTGGCGTACTGCGATTCATGGGGTCGCAAAGAGTCGGACACGACTGCGCGACTGAACTTGAACTTGAACTTATGTTAGAGAGAGAGAGAGAGAGAGTTAGAGAAACACTTGCACAGTGAGACAAACCAAAACAAAATAAAACAAACAAAAAAAGCACACAAAATGTATTATTCTGTCAATCATTAGTCCCCCAAATAAATACTACAAACTTGAACCTTTTCCTATAAACTTCTATCTCCCTAATTTAACTGTCATTATCTTTGTAGTATGATAATTACATGAAAAGCACTATTTCCTTTTACCTCTGTGAGAAGAAAATCAATAACCTTTGTAATCCTTAAATGATCTTTTCTCCTTTAATTGTTAATTGCCTTAAAAATGTCTGACATCTTCCATGTTACAATTACAAAATTAAAACCAGTATTTAAAAGTAGAAAAGAATTCAAAGAACATAGACCAAAAAAAAAAAAAGTGTCTGACATAAGACCCCAAGTTTTCCACTTGACATGTGTTTCTTGAGCACCTTTTCCATACTCAGCACTAGGAATGACTATGTGAATAAAACTAAAGCAGTCAAAACATAGGTGGATAAACTTGAAACATGGTGGCATTTCACATCAGAAGGTCAGATACAGTGAGATCTGAGCAGAGCTGTGAACTAAATAAGATGAAAAAGCAGACACCGGAGGACACGATCCTAGTATAATGAACATTTAAATCTCTGAAAGTGAAAAGTGAAGTCGCTCAGTTGTGTCCAACTCTTTGTGATCCCATGGACTGTAGTCTACCAGGCTTCTCTGTCCATGGGATTTTCCCGGCAAGAGTACTGGAGTGGGTTGCCATTTCCTTCTCCAGGGATCTTCCTGACCCAGGGACTGAACCCAGGCCTTCTGCATTGAGGCAGACGCTTTACCTTCTGAGCCACAAGGGAAGTTCTTTAAATCCCTGAACAGTGGGCTATATTGAAGGTACAGCATTAAGGTCAGAGTGTCTAGACCAGAGTGACTACTGATGAAAGTAGCTTGAGATGGGGCCACAGAAGCAGGCCAGGGCCAGATCACATAGAACTTTGTAGGTCATGGCCAAGATTTTAAATTTTCTTCAACTGTAATGAGAAGCCATTGTTACTCAACAACTATTTGTAATTGAAGCAATAACATCTTGGGAGGGGGTCAGGGGAAAGTCTTCGTGTTATTACACATTTTCAGTGGTCGTCTAAGCCACGATTTCTCAGTCTTGGCACTACTAACATTTGACCCAGATAATTGTTGTGGGAGGCTTTCCTATACATTGCAAGATGTTCAGCAACATTTCTGGTCCTCTAGTCACTCCATGACAATGGCACACTCCTTCCAACTGTGGCAAATAAAACTGTCTTCAGACAATGACAAATGACCACTTGCCTCACCACTAATATAATCCAATTAATTTTTATAGATGCAATAGCTATAAGGTTAAATTACTTTAGGTAAACAAAGACATTTCAAGAACTAAAGGAGGAACTAGTAAACTTTTATATATATATGTGAAAGTGAAGTCGCTCAGTTGTGTCCCACTCTTTGCGACCCCATGAACAGTAGCCTGCACCAGGCTCCTCTGTCCATGGGATTTTCTAGGCCAGAGTACTGGAGTGGATTGCCATTTCCTTTTCCAGGGAATCTTCCTGACCCAGGGATCGAACCCAGGTCTCCCGCATTGTAGACAGACGCTTTGCCATCTGAGTCACCAGGGAAATCCATATATATATGTTCAGTTCAGTTCAGTCGCTCAGTCATGTCCGACTCTTTGCGACCCCATGAATCACAGCACGCCACGCCTTCCTGTCCATCACCGACTCCTGACTTTCACTCAGACTCACATCCATCAACTCTGTGATGCCATCCAGCCATCTCATTCATGGCTGCAGTCATCATCCACAGGTAGGGGGTCAGGGGAAAGTCTTCGTGTTATTACACATTTTCAGTGGTCGTCTAAGCCACGATTTCTCAGTCTTGGCACTACTAACATTTGACCCAGATAATTGTTGTGGGAGGCTTTCCTATACATTGCAAGATGTTCAGCAACATTTCTGGTCCTCTAGTCACTCCATGACAATGGCACACTCCTTCCAACTGTGGCAAATAAAACTGTCTTCAGACAATGACAAATGACCACTTGCCTCACCACTAATATAATCCAATTAATTTTTATAGATGCAATAGCTATAGGTTAAATTACTTTAGGTAAACAAAGACATTTCAAGAACTAAAGGAGGAACTAGTAAACTTTTATATATATATGTGAAAGTGAAGTCGCTCAGTTGTGTCCCACTCTTTGCGACCCCATGAACAGTAGCCTGCACCAGGCTCCTCTGTCCATGGGATTTTCTAGGCCAGAGTACTGGAGTGGATTGCCATTTCCTTTTCCAGGGAATCTTCCTGACCCAGGGATCGAACCCAGGTCTCCCGCATTGTAGACAGACGCTTTGCCATCTGAGTCACCAGGGAAATCCATATATATATGTTCAGTTCAGTTCAGTCGCTCAGTCATGTCCGACTCTTTGCGACCCCATGAATCACAGCACGCCACGCCTTCCTGTCCATCACCGACTCCTGACTTTCACTCAGACTCACATCCATCAACTCTGTGATGCCATCCAGCCATCTCATTCATGGCTGCAGTCATCATCCACAGGGATTTTGGAGCCCAAAAAATAAAGTCTGACACTGTTTCCACTGTTTCCCCATCTATTTGCCATGAAGTGATGGGACTGGATGCCATGATCTTCGTTTTCTGAATGTTGAGCTTTAAGTCAACTTTTTCACTCTCCTCTTTTACTTTCATCAAGAGGCTTTTTAGTTCCTCTTCACTTTCTGCGGGGTCATCTGCATATCTGAGGTTATTGATATTTCTCCTGGCAATCTTGATTCCAGCTTGTGTTTCTTCCAGTCCTGCGTTTCTCATGATGTACTCTGCATAGAAGTTAAATAAGCAGGGTGACAATATACAGCCTTGACATACTTCTTTTCCTATTTGGAACCAGTCTGTTGTTCCATGTCCAGTTCTAACTGTTGCTTCCTGACCTGCATATAGATTTCTCAGGAAGCAAGTCAAGTGGTCTGGTATTCCCATCTCTTTCAGAATTTTCCACAGTTGATTGTGATCCACACAGTCAAAGGCTTTGGCATAGTCAATAAAGCAGAAATAGATGTTTTTCTGGAACTCTCTTGCTTTTTCCATGATCTAGCGATGTTGGCAATTTGATCTCTCATTCCTCTGCCTTTTCTAAAACCAGCTTGAACATCAGGAAGTTCATGGTTCACGTATTGCTGAAGCCTGGCTTGAAGAATTTTGAGCATTACTTTACTACATATATATATATATATATATATGTATATATATAAAATGAAAATGAAATCGCTCAGTCGTGTCCAACTCTTTGCGACCCCATGGACTGTAGCCTACCAGGCTCCTCTGTCCATAGGATTTTCCAGGAAATAGTACTGGAGTGGATTGCCATTTCCTTCTCCAGGGGATCTTCCCAACCCAGGGATTGAACCCAGTTTCCTGCGTTGTAGACAGACGCTTTACCGTCTGAGCCACCAGGGAAGTATATTCTAAACACATATAAAACACATCATCTAGTGTTTTTAACTATCTTGTGAGAGTGTTACCTTTATCTGATTTATAGATAAATAACTTGACTCTTAGAAAGGTGAAGTGATTTGAAGTCAGATCGTGGCTTGAACTCAGATCACTAAATTTTTGTCTGCTTTAATAATACACTGTCAACTGGGGATGCATTTGAAAAGACAACCACAGAATTTTCCTTGAGCTTTTTAGCAGAATGCCATTTAATGCCAATTCAAGGAATAGAGACAGGGACTTCTGATCTTCCAATCCCACTTTACAAGAAAGAAGAAAAGAAAAAAGAATTGGAAAGTTAATGCAAATTCTCATCTCCATTTTTTTAAATCTAAAATTAATATGAAATACCTTACTCCATGATTAAGTGACACACCTGGGCTGCTGTATTTTGACCAGAGGTTGTTTCAAAGGAGGCTGTCAAAAACTGTTTGGAAAGGAAGTTCTCAGTCTCTGGGGTCTTCAACAAGGAAGATGCTTATTCTACTGGTTTCTAATTCACCAGATGTTCTATTGCTTCAACTCCCAACAGATTATTGGGTGGGTCTGGTAGGAGGGTTACAAATCATAACAATTTTGGGGTGGGGATACAGAGTTTGTAGAAATATTTGCTCCATTTCTCCACTGAGAGAGACTACTGTTTTCAGGGAGCTGAAGGAAGCATCTCAGCATCTCTACATAGGGTACAGTATTGAGCCCTGATGGAGGTGTTCCTAATTTCTAAGTAATCCAGAGATTACTGGCATGGGAGTTGGTGTGGCAGTGGACATGAGTGGGACAATAGCATTAAGATAGAAAGGTGCCTCCCTGATATCATCTCAAATTTACTTCTACACACAGATATCTGCTTACTGCAAATCCCTATAACTCTGTAGCTATTCAGTCGTGTCCAGCTCTTAGTGACCACATGGATTGTAGCCTGCCAGGCTCCTCTGTTCTCCAGGCAAGGATACTGGAGTGGATAGCCATTCCCCTCCTCAGGGGATCTTCCTGACCCAGGGATTGAATCCGGGTCTCCTGCATTGCAGGAAGATTCTTTACTGTCTGAGCCTCCAGGGAATCCCCTTATATAGTTAACCCTTGTATGTGAATGTTAATAGTTTATGCTTTACCATATTTACAGCCATCATTATAAAAAATTTCAGAAAATTCACCAAATTCCATCTGGTTCATTTAATATGATAATTTCAAGGTCCATCAGTGGCTGTATCAATTTACATTCCCACCAGCAGTATAGGAGTCCTTTTTCTCCACAGCCTCTTTCTTTCAGCATGCTTTTGCTTCTGCTATGTTGTACACACAACAGAGCTTCCTTTGATTGTAGCTTGCACAAGGAAAGTGAGTTTGGCTAAACTAGGGACAGGATCAAGTATTCATGCTTTGGAGGGAAAAGCAACAATCCTGGGGACAGGTGGAAGAGAAATCCACAGTGAAGCAAAGAGCAAAAGCCACACACACCTGGATTCTTGTGTGACAGAGAAGTGGAACAGGCTTCCTCTGGGTTCCCAGGGTCATGGTTTAAACACGAGCTATTTAATGTGGGCTAGTTATCCACCCTCTCGGTTCACCAAGATGACTGGAAAGAGAACTGAAACAAAACAAACAACAGGCCAGTCCTCTCTCACTTCCCCAGTGATGGGTGCAATGATTCTAACGGTGGTTTCAGCTACGCTCTTCCCTGGACCACACACAGGAACTAACCTGAGCAAGACAGAGTGAAGTAAAGAAATGAAGTACTAGGTTTATTTTTTTGTAGCACTGAGTTGTCCTTCTTGCTAGAGAAACAGATATTCTCTATTATGGAAAAATCCAACATATAAATATACAAGCATTCAGAGCCCTTGATTTGTTTTGCAAAGTGATTCATAGTAGGTTCCCATTCAATAACCAGTGGATAAATAACCAGAGAAGTTTATCAGATGCCTATAAGTAAGGCAGGGGGTATTTGATAAACTTTTCCTACAAATTAAAAATGAAGGTTATCCTGTAGGCTCTAACTAAATTTGATATTTAATAATCAACATCCACTGGATCATCAAAAAAGCAAGAGAGTTCCAGAAAAACATCTATTTCTGCTTTATTGACTATGCCAGAGGCTTTGATTGTGTGGATCACAATAAACTGTGGAAAATTCTGAAAGAGATGGGAATATCAGACCACCTGACCTGCCTCTTGAGAAATCTATATGCAGGTCAGGAAGCAACAGTTAGAACTGGACATGGAACAACAGACTGGTTCCAAATAGGAAAAGGAGTATGTCAAGGCTGTATATTGTCACCCTGCTTATTTAACTTCTATGCAGAGTACATCATGAGAAATGCTGGGCTTGAAGAAGCACAAGCTGGAATCAAGATTTCCAGGAGAAATATCAATAACCTCAGATATGCAGATGATACCACATTTATGGCAGAAAATGAAGAGGAACCCAAAAGCCTCTTGTTGAAAGTGAAAGAGGAGAGTGAAAAAGTTGCCTTAAAGCTCAACATTCAGAAAACGAAGATCATGGCATCTGGCCCCATCACTTCCTGGCAAATAGATGGGGAAACAGGGGAAACAGTGTCAGACTTTATTTTTTGGGCTCCAAAATCCCTGCAGATGGTGACTGCAGCCATGAAATTAAAAGGCGCTTATTCCTTGGAAGAAAAGTTATGACCAACCTAGATAGCATATTCAAAAGCAGAGACATTACTTTGCCAACTAAGGTCCGTGTAGTCAAGGCTATAGTTTTTCCTGTGGTCATGTATGGATGTGAGAGTTGGACTGTGAAGAAGGCTGAGTGCTGAAGAATTGATGCTTTTGAACTGTGGTGTTGGAGAAGACTCTTGAGAGTCCCTTGGACTGCAAGGAGATCCAACCAGTCCATTCTGAAGGAGATCAGCCCTGGGATTTCTTTCGAAGAAATGATGCTAAAGCTGAAACTCCAGTATTTTGGCCACCTCATGGGAAGAGTTGAGTCATTGGAAAAGACCCTGATGCTGGGAGGGATTGGGGGCAGGAGGAGAAGGGGATGACAGTGGATGAGATGGCTGGATGGCATCACTGACTAGATGGACGTGAGTCTGAGTGAACTCCGGGAGTTAGTGATGGACAGGGAAGCCTGCTGTTGCTGCTGGTGCTAAGTCATTTCAGTCGTGTCTGACTCTGTGTGATCCCGTAGACGGCAGCCTACTAGGCCCCTCCATCCCTGGGATTCTCCAGGCAAGAACACTGGAGTGGGTTGCCATTTCCTTCTCCAATGCATGAAAGTGAAAAGTGAAAGGGAAGTTGCTCAGTCGTGTCCGACCTTCACGACCCCATGGACTGCAGCCTACCAGGCTCCTCCACCCATGGGATTTTCCAGGCAAGAGTACAGGAGTGGGTTGCCATTGCCTTCTCCACAGGGAGGCCTGGCCTGCTGCAACTCATAGGGTCGCAAAGAATCGGACACGACTGAGCGGCTGGACTGAATCAACTAAATATTCAACTCAATAGTAGTATAAGCTTAATAATATTTAATAAATCGACTTAATATTAACTTAATAGTGTTGATATTAAATTAGACTTTCCAATATATGGCCTTTCTTAGCATGATTTTTTTTCTAGAGAATCAAAAAAAGCAATATCTGTGAAGGAAAACACCTGGAAAAGGAATCTCCAGAGCCTAGTGTTTGTGATTCTGTTTAATTTTTAAACATGCATTCAGAACACCATTGACACTTTTTTTTTCCTTCTTCTTTCCTGCTCTCATGATTGATTATAGATTAGGAGAATTACCAGTCTAAGAATTTAAAATTCCATTTCTCCATTTCTGAAGTGTTTCTATCCTATAAAACATATGATGGATCTTGGTCATAGTCCATATATTTTTCTACTAATTCCAACACCACCCTCTTGGAGAAACATCTAATTCTATCCCTTATGGGAAGGATAACCTTGAATCCAGGTTCACTGAAGTCGACATCCAAGTTGATTCTAATGGGACATTGCAAACAAGAGCAAAGTGTTCTTATTTTGGAGAACAGCAGCTTAGTGGCCAAAAGAAGCAGACCCACATTCTGTTTTCCTGAAGTGTCTTCACCCACTGTGATCTATTCATTCCCTCATCTTTAAAATAGTTTGCTCAACTGTTACTATTATAGATAGGATGTTTTAACCACGCTACTTAAAATAACTTTCCCTAGTACTTCCTATCGTACAGACTTATCTCTTTTTCATCATTCAGTACACTCTGTATTTATTAAATTGTTCTGCTTATATTTTTTCACCTTCATTAAAAGGTGCTTTCCACAAAGACAGATTTTCATCTGTTTTCTTCATTGCTATTTCTTGGCCCCAGGAGAATATGTATTAATAGCTTGTAATAGGCGCTCAACACATGGAGAATATAAATAAATGAAAATTGTCATTACTCCTCTTTTTATACCTGAAAGAAAAACAGCAGCACTTGTAAAGGACAAATAATTTGCCACTAGTATGGTTAGGGAAAGGTGAAGCGACCCTGAAGCCCCAGTCTCTGCTTTCAAGCACATGCCTCACTGATCACACTACATTGTTTTACAAGCACTTCTCTGACTATAATCATTCTGCTCGATAGATGAGCATTTTGTTTGTTTGTAAATAAGATCCATTCTTTGGGCTTTTGGTTCTCTATCATTTCCTTATTAGTGGCCTAATTGACAAAACCAGCTGTGTTCTAGGTTCATATATTGTGGGGGGAAAAAAAAACTATTTTGTGGGTTTTTTTCATGTTAGCTTCACAAAGTGCAAGCCAAATATATTTTGCATTATTTTGGAAACCCTTGCATAATCCATAGGGAAACAAAATACAAGTGTTCTGGTTATTTTACATGGGGTTTCAATAATATCAAGCAAGTCTGTAGGGCTTTCTAAAAAATAAGCAATGGGAAGTTGAGCTGAGTTAAGAGAAAAGAGTTGCAGCCCCTCCCCCACAATGCTCAATCACAGCAAGCTGCCTAATAAAACTTCTATGAAAAATTTTTTTAAATGGTGACTCCTTTTAGAAATCTAATAAACATTAAAAATATTTAAAAATTAAAAGATCTAAATCTATAAAACAAACTAGTATTCCATCCAACCATGGGTGGGAGAGGAGGGGTATTTTTCTTGGAGGACAATCATTCATCAAAAATAGCCACTCTTTATCCTGCTCATATCTTGAAAGTTCCTCAAGAGCCAGTCTTGACATGAAATGACAAAATGCCAAGTGCCTGGCATCTTCATTTCTAGAGTCCAGGAGCTCACCTCTAACACATCTTTGAAACCACAAGATCCATCTCACGTCCTATAACAATAAAAATATTCTGTGAAATATTTTCTAATATACTTTTATGGCTTTTTAGATATACCCATCATTTAAAAGTGGATATTTAATTTCCAAATACATGGAGTTTTTGAAGTATCTTTTATATGAATTTCTCATTTTGATATTAACTTCTCATTTAAATGCTTTCTTCTCTGCAATCACCCTCTGTGTTTTTTCTATCTTCTAACTTTAATGACTTCACATTCCAAGATGTCTGGCTCTAGATTAGTCAACACATTATCATGATTATCTGGGTCATGAAGATGTTTTTTGTACAGTTCTTCCGTGTATTCTTGCCACCTCTTCTTAATATCTTCTGCTTCTGTTAGGTCCAGACCATTTCTGCCCTTTATCGAGCCCACCTTTGCATGAAATGTTCCCTTGGTATCTCTAATTTTCTTGAAGAGATCTCTAGTCTTTCCCCTTCTGTTCTTTTCCTCTATTTCTTTGCATTGATTGCTGAAGAAGGCTTTCTTCTCTCTTCTTGCTATTCTTTGGAACTCTGCATTCAGATGCTTATATCTTTCCTTTTCTCCTGCAGGTCAGGAAGCAACAGTTAGAACTGGACATGGAACAACAGACTGGTTCCAAATAGGAAAAGGAGTACGTCAAGGCTGTATATTGTCACCCTGCTTATTTAACTTATATGCAGAGCACATCATGAGAAACGCTGGACTGGAAGAAACACAAGCTGGAATCAAGATTGCTGGGAGAAATATCAATAACCTCAGATATGCAGATGACACCACCCTTATGGCAGAAAGTGAGGAGGAGCTAAAAAGCCTCTTGTTGAAAGTGAGAGAGGAGAGTGAAAAAGTTGGCTTAAAGCTCAACATTCAGAAAACGAAGATCATGGCATCTGGCCCCATCACTTCATGGGAAATAGATGGGGAAACAGTAGAAACAGTGTCAGACTTTGTTTTTTTTTGGGCTCTAAAATCACTGCAGATGGTGACTGCAGCCATGAAATTAAAAGGCGCTTACTCCTTGGAAGAAAAGTTATGACCAACCTAGATAGTATATTCAAAAGCAGAGACATTACTTTGCAGACTAAGGTCCATCTAGTCAAGGCTATGGTTTTTCCTGTGGTCATGTATGGATGTGAGAGTTCGACTGTGAAGAAGGCTGAGCACCGAAGAATAGATGCTTTTGACCTGTGGTGTTGGAGAAGACTCTTGAGAGTCCCTTGGACTGCAAGGAGATCCAACCAGTCCATTCTGAGGGAGATCATCCCTGGGATTTCTTTGGAAGGAATGATGCTAAAAGTGAAGCTCCAGTACTTTGGCCACCTTATGTGAAGAGTGGACTCATTGGAAAAGACCCTGATGCTGGGAGGGATTGGGGGCAGGAGGAGAAAGGGACGACCGAGGATGAGATGGCTGGATGGCATCATGGACTCAATGGACATGAGTCTGAATGAACTCTGGGAGTTGGTGATGGACAGGGAGGCCTGGCGTACTGTGATTCATGGGGTCGCAAAGAGTCGGACACGACTGCGCGACTGAACTGAACTGAACTGAACTTTAATGACACTTTTAATGTCTAACCCAAAGATCTCTCTTGGTAAATGTCACATTGCACTTGAAAATATGTAGGTTACTTTCAAATAGCTTTTGATATTGATTACTAACATAATTTCACAGTGATAAGAGAACAGACTCTATAATTTCAATGCCTCAGACCATGAAATGTTTGACCTTGTTTTATGGCCCTAGATATATTCCAGTATCTCCTAGTTTATACTCTATAGGAACTTGAATAGAATTTATATCCTACTGTTGTGTGAAAATTGCATAAATCTTAATTATGTTGAATTGATTCACAATGCTTTCAAGTCTACTATATCCTTCCATTTTTCTGTATGTTCATTCTATTAATTTTTGGGAGTTTGATGCTGAAACTACAAGGAAAAATCTTAATTTATTGACTTAAAAAAAGAATTGCAATATATAGTGAAACTATATGTAATTTTGTTCTATATTTTCCAAGTGTTATCTTTTAAATGTGTTATCATACTTTTGTAATTTAAAAAATAAAAAAGAAAGAGAAAAAAAGGCCCTGTGAAGACTCAGAAATTTTGACAAGGACATCTTCTTTCTTTGTTCCATTTCAAAGGGTGACATGCACTTTCAGACTTATATTCTTGTTCTTGTTAATGTAGCTCTAGAGGGTCAATGTATCTGCAATGTTACTTACTAGATTGAAAATTAAAATTGAAATTAAAAATTTAAAAATTCAAACTGGAACAAATAAACATATTTCTAGTAATATATGACAGTTTATCCAGTTCTAAGTCTTTAGTGGCTGGATGTTTAGTCAATCTAAACATGACATATCCATTTTGACAACTACCTCAAGAACCACTATCTCTAAGAAACTAACATAAAAATTGCAGTGTGTAGGTGTATGGTTTTAAATTTTGATAAATCTGAGATGTCAGTTTATTAAAGTAGCTTAGTAACTTAGCCATGACCATGCCATAAGTGGTACAGGGGGAAAAGAAAGAGGCTGAAATAAATAAAACAGCCATGTTGGAATCAAACACAGGTTTTAAAATTGAGATTAATAATAGTTATTCTTAAGGACTGTGGCAACCATTTGTGAATAATTGCTGTGATTTTTTTTCTGAAAAAAATTTCTGAAAACAAAACTATGAGGTATTGTTTAAAAACAGAAAAGTTGAAAATTTTGAGTTTTATGATGAAGAGTGACACCCTGTATTTTTTTCTGTAGAGGATGATTATTTAAATATGTAATTGCAGCTAATGCGAAATTTATCAGGCAACTCAATCACTGCATTTTATGGGTGAGGACATCTGCTGCCCATATATGATCTGTATTGAAAATCTGTGGTATTGCTAAATAAACACATCATAGGTAAATTACTTAGTATATTTTAATTGCTAAATTCATTGTCTTCATAAAATAGTTTATATTTTTACCACTTTGTATTTACCACTTAGGGAAAAAACTCTACTTATCAAGAAGTGGCCATCATCTGTGAAGCTGAAAACAAAAAGCAAGAAGCTATAAACGATACATTCAATCTCTGATTATAGAAAGTATCTAAGCTCACTATAGGGCTTCCCTGGTGGCTCAGAGGTTAAACTGTCTTCCTGGAATGAAGGAGACCCTGGTTCCATCCTTGGGTTGGGAAGATCCCTTGGAGAAGGAAATGGCAACCCACTCCAGTACTCTTGCCAGGAGAATCCCATGGAGGGAGGAGCCTGGTAGGCTACAGTCCATGGGGTCGCAAAGAGTCGGACACGACTGAGTGACTTTACTTTCACTTTCTTATGCTCACTATAGATATTTTCCTCTACAAATTCAGCCTCAACTAAGATAACATATTTTCTAGGCTTTTATACTAAAATTAGCAATTTTAATGTTTTATTTTCTATTTTAGACCCAGAGATATATCAATAAATTGGGCCTCCTAGAAGGAACAGGTACATACTGAAAGGTTGATTGACTCAGACACATGAATTTACTACTGAGAACTCTGACCGTAATTTCATTTCAGTTCAATACACTTTTTCTACGCGAGGCCCTGGGCTATGTGCTTGTGGTAGAATTCTAAATATAAAGTTCATGGATCCTGGATGAGTTTATTGAATTACAGGAGAGATATTCCAACCAAGAAATAATTCAAAATAAGCTACAAAATATAATTGCTTTCCGAAACAGTGGGACATAGTTTAGCACAGACTAATCCTTTAAAAATCATGGAAGAAGTAGAATATTTTAAACCTCATTTTCTTTCATATCATATATATACACATGTGTATATATATACGCATACATATATATCCATATATATGGAAAGACAAAGGGTAGATTAACAGTCTTCCCCAGGTAATGAAAATGATGGAAACTTTCATATCTTCTTCAACTGCTCTGTGTTAAATCCTTATTGATCACCTATTAAGTAAAATAAAAGAGATCAGTGGGATTATTGTGAGGGGCAGGGAGCTTTAAAAATAAGGAGTGAAACTTGTATGTTGTGTATCAGTTCAGTTCAGTCACTCAGTCATGTCCGGCTCTTTGAGACCCCATGAATCCCAGCACACCAGGCCTCCCTGTCCATCACCAACTCTTGGAGTTCACCCAAACTCATGTGCATCGAGTCAGTGATGCCATTCAGCCATCTCATCCTCTGTCGTCCTCTTCTCCTGCCCCCAATCCCTCCCAGCATCAGGGTCTTTTCCAATGAGTCAACTCTTTGCATGAGGTGGCCAAAGTATTGGAGTTTCAGCCTCAGCATCAGTCCTTCCAATGAACACCCAGGACTGGTCTCCTTTAGAATGGACTGGTTGGATCTCCTTGTAGTCAAAAGGACTCTCAAGAGTCTTCTCCAACACCACAGTTCAAAAGCATCAATTCTTCAGCACTCAGCTTTCTTCACAGTCCAACTCTCACATCCATACATGACCACTGGAAAAACCATAGCCTTGACTAGATGGACATTTTTTGGCAAAGTAATATCTCTGCTTTTGAATATGCTATCTAGGTTGGTCATAACTTTTCTTCCAAGGAGTAAGCATCTTTTAATTTCATGACTGCAATCACCATCTGCAGTGATTTTGGAGCCCCCCAAAATAAAGTCTGACACTGTTTCCCCATCTATTTCCCATGAAGTGATGGGGCCAGATGCCATGATCTTCGTTTTCTGAATGTTGAGCTTTAAGCCAACTTTTTCACTCTCCTCTTTCACTTTCATCAAGAGGCTTTTGAGTTCCTCTTCACTTTCTGCGGTGTCATTGCATATCTGAGGTTATTGATATTTCTCCCAGCAATCTTGATTCCAGCTTGTGTTTTTTCCAGTCCAGCGATTCTCATGATGTACTCTGCATAGAAGTTAAAAAAGCAGGGTGACAGTGTTCAACCTTGACGTACTCTTTTTCCTATTTGGAAACAGTCTGTTGTTCCATGTCCAGTTCTAACTGTTGCTTCCTGAACTGCATATAGGTTTCTCAAGAGACAGGTCAGGTGGTCTGGTATTCCCATCTCTTTCAGAATTGTCCACAGTTTATTGTGATCCACACAGTCATGTGATCCATATGTCATATATATGCTGCCTTAAAAATTGTTTTTTCAATATGATTAAAAATGAAAAATGAAATACTGAAATATGATAAGGTTTTTTTTTTTTTTTTTCCCTAATCAAGGTTCTTTCTAAATCCAGGACCAGTAAATTACTGCAAGCGTCCCACTGTGGTTAGCTGTGAATAACCGTCACAGTAAAATCTCAGGAATTGACAAAGTTTAGGCAACTGATACATGATCCAACCCTCCTGGCTTTATCTCCCATTTTGATCTGTTCACGTTTTTCAAAGTCACTCATCATGAGACTGACAAAGAACCCAGTCCTCTCAAATTCCCAGTGTTTACTATAAACACAGGAAGTTCATAGTTCTCAGCAGTAAGCCTCCCATGGTCTTCTGTGGGATGAATTCTGCAATTTTGCAAACAACCCAAGTGAAAAATACTTGAAAGAACATGCATACTGATGAATATCTTACTGATTCAGGCGCCATTAATTTAGAATCTGGAGGCATTCAAACATTCTATGTGACATGTATCTTTTTATCTGCCTGTGAAGAAAAATCTGATAAGCAAATCTGTAGTGCAAATAAGAGTTCTCATGAGATATCTGACATACAAGAAGTGACCTACTGTTTTCAAGTCCCTTTTCAACAACTGAGTTGTTAATTAGTGTTTTGTTATTTTAAGATAATTGTCATGACATGCTCCGTGGTTATTATCTGTGAGTAATCTGAAAGTTTCGAAAGGCAAAACAATGCGAGTATTTATTGCTCCATATCATACTGATATTAACTTGTAGAGCATCAAATCTTAGTGGAAATACCACAAATGGAAGCCTGAGGGGCCAAAAGGTAGGGCAATGGTTGGAGAAGATCTTCCCCTAGACAATGAAGAGCCTGAAAATAAAGTTATTTGTTTGATTCACTTTCTGTCTGAATTTCTGTGGTTTGCATTGAGGTAGAGGTCATAGAGACTTCTTCTGAAAGAGAAAAAGACATATAAATGCTATGAGCTACTTGTATACCCTCATATATGTTATTTTATTTATAATCCTCCAACAAATGCATGAAGTATGTTCAGTTATTGCCACAAAATATTTGTTAAGCAAACATCCCAAGGTTGAATAACTAGTAAGTGAGGAAACCCATCTGTGGTCTCCAAAAATGAATCCCCTCTGTGGTCTCCAAAAATTGTATGCTTTCTACACTCCATCAGCAACAACACACTCCAATATTCTTGCCAGGATAATCCCATGGACAGAGGAGCCTGGCAGGCTACGGTCCCTGGGGTCCCAAAGCTGAGCACGCACGCATGCAGCAGCAGCACACTCCGTCCAGGGTACTGGTATCTACCTAAAAGGAGCAGCTAGGCAATGATTCTCCATCCAGTCCTCCAGTAAAGCACTTAGCACATTTTCACATAGTGATTTGTGTATCCATTTCCTGCACTAAAATACAACGTCTTTATGGGCCACAGACCTTGTCTTCTTCTAGTTGATAGCCAGAAAAATCAGCACATATCTTGTCGCCTAGTGTTGTTAAATAGATTTTTGTCTAAATTAATATATTCAGAATTAGAGGAACTAACCCAGAAGCCAGTCCTTCTAGGAGTGATGTGGTACAGGAAAATGCGTTACATTTTGTCATGTTTACTTAACTAAAAGAGCAAACTCTATGCGCAGCATTTAGTGCTGCTGATACTTCTTGCATTCATCAGAAGATGCCCTTTGAATCTCACACACAGTGTGACAGGGAGAATTCAGAAGTGGTTCCCCAGAAATGGCTTAATCCCTGGAACACATTAAATGTAAGATATCTTTTTAGTTACTATGTTATATTATACAGCAGAGTCAACCTTATGATAAAAGCAAGCCTAATCTAATCTTGTGAGACACTTTATCAACTGAATTTTTTTTAATTCAGTGGCACCAGGTCTTAGTTGTGGCCTGTGGGCTCCCGGTTGCAACATGCAGGATCGAGTTCCCTGACCAGGGATCGGACCCATGCCCACTGCATTGGGATCACGGGGTCTTAACCACAGGACCACGAGGGAAGTCCCAACAGGAATCACTTAAAAGCAGAGAGTTTTCTCTGGCCAGTGGTAGAAAGAGGAAGTCACAGAGATTCAAAGCTTGAGAAGCATATGACTCACTGTTTCTGGTGTGAAGATGGAGGGAATCACTGGAGAAGAAAGATGAGAGCTTTAACGAGCTGAGAGAGACCCCTAGCAGAAGCCGGTAAGGAAACTGAATTCTGTCAACAGTAGGAGTGACTTGGAAGAGGACCCCAAACTCCAGATATGGTGCAGTCAGCAAACACCCTGGCAAGATCCCAAGCAGATAACCCTACAGAACTCTGAGCTAATAAATGGTGTTGCTTCAAACCCCTCAAATTTGTGCTAACAGTAGGAAACCAATATTCAGGATGATACATACTTTTTCAAACAGCCCAGTTCCAAAATAAATGCCACTCATTATCCTCTTAGCTTCCCTTATGGCTCAGTGGTAAAGAATCTGCCTGCAATGCAGGAGACCTGGGTTCAATTCCTGGGTTGGAAAGATCCCCTGGAGAAGGAAATGGCAACCCACTCCAGTATTCTTGCCTGGAGAATTCCATGGACAGAGGAGCCTGGCGGGCTACAGTCCATGGGGGTCGCAAGAGTCAGACTAACCTAGAGACTAAACCACTACCATCCTCTTAAATGAAACTGTAATGAAACGTTTAAAATGAATAGTCCAAGGAACAGTTTCCATCTGTTTCAAGGGTTTCATCAGGAAAGAGCTCATTATCCAATTATGAATTCACGTTATGCAGCTATAGTTGCTTTCTACCACATGACAATGAATATATACTCTAAGAGCTTAATGTATTCTATGGGCTTCTGAGTGGCATCCATATTAAAGAGGCAAAATCCTTTTCTTGGGGGATGGGGCTATTTTAATGATCTTTGAAAGAAGCTAAAGCCTTTTTTGTGGCCTTACTCAACTTCCCCCAAGACTTGCCTCAGATTCTGTCACACTGAGAAAATATACGTAACTTCTTTTATTCTTTCATGTGTTTTGAGTTTAATAACATATGCTGTTTATATTTGGCTTCTATAGAGAGTTCCTTTTTGTCTTGTAAACAGTTGCAAAGTTTTACCTAGAGCTGAGTGGGTTTTCTCTTTCTTTCTTTATCCTCCCACCTCCCCCCTTGGAAAGTCTGAATAGTTCTAAGGATTAGCAGCAGCTTAACTTCAGTCATGATTTGTAATAGATAATGCAGTTATTGTTCCATTTCAGCTCTTTGGGATAGTCTGAAATTAACCAGTTATCTTATTCTTTTCTTCACAGTCTACGTTTTAATAGTCACTCCTATTCGAGTTTCATTGACTGTAAATGAATCTTCAATATGAAATGAGGCCCAAAGTTCAGTTATTCTTCTGAATGAGTTAGATGTTTCTGGTAAGGGTAATCAACTCCTTTCTCTTAAGAGCTCAATATATGACAGATAGTGAACTTGTCCAACAATACACAGTATTTTTTGTGTGTGTTTATTAATATACCCATTTTTCAAGTTATGGCACTGACACTCAAAGAGATTGTAAGATTTATCAAAAATCTATAGATATTCAGGATCTGTATAGAGTTTAATCCAAGATAGCTGTATACTACTGTCACTTAGATAAAGGCTAGTCCTCATAAAATACCACAGGACTGATAATTGCTGTCTTCTAGGTAATATTCTGTCCTTGACTCTGACACTTAGAAATCTACTGTGAGACAACATGATAGCTCCCTTGAACTCAACATGGAGTGAAAGTGAAGTGTTAGTCTGTCAGTGGCGTCCAACTCTTTGCGACCTTCTGTCCGTGGAATTCTCCAGGGAAGAATACTGGAATGGGTTGCCATTCCCTTCTCCAGGGAAGAATACTGGAGTGGGTTGCCATTTCCTTCTCCAGGGGATCTTCCCGACCCAGGGATGGAACCCAGGTCTCCTGCACTGCAGGCAGATTCTTTACCGACTGAGCACCAGGGAAGCATTAAGTACCCTATCTACCCATCACAATATCATTGCTAAAAAGTTAAAAACATGACTTTAGTTACCTTGAGAAAAATACTATGTCTTAGTCATGTCTTCTAATGTAGGGGAAAAAAAACACACCACCAAACATAATGAAGAAGCATTTTTCCAGAAAATGTAAAGCAGCAGGAACTAGCAGGAATAACAGGCTAAAAAGGGCATTGGAAACAAAAGATTCAATTTAAGATTTTTTTTTTTTTTTTTTTGGCCACTGCCAAATTTGCTCTGTGACCTTCATTCCACCAACACAGCTTTGTTTCCTAGGATCCTCGTCTATAAAATGAGTATCAGTATCTACCCCACAGGGTTTCCAAAAGAATTAAATAGTGCAGGATGAGTGTCAAATATACAATAGAATGCTCAACAAACATCAGTGTCTTACCTGTTTTTGTATATTTAGGAGTTGGCCCTGTAGAAAATTATTCATAGTTTTGTTTTTCTTCCTCTTTATCATTTCTTTAGGAGATTCTTAAAATTTGTTTGATTTTTATTCTTTTCTTTATATATATCTTAATATCAGATTGTCCTCATTCAATCCATTTCTCCCCTTGGAGCATCCCCTCTTTGGCTCAGCTGATGACATACAGCATATAATTGAGCATTGACCTCTGGCACAAATAAGCATCTGTCATGCACATTTAGGGTATTATGTTGCCTGTAATCCCTTCCAGCTCATGATTCTAAATTACTTTTGAAATTTCTGTGTAATTTCAGGTTGGTAGGTTAAAATTGCAATTTTATTTTGGCAGATAATGTGTTTTAAATGAACTCCTCTCTATGTGTGTATTAAATAGCTTCTTCATAAAGCACAATAGATTTTTTTTTGGGGGGGGGGTCCTTGACCACATTAGAAATTAGAAACTGTGACTTACTTGGCAAAAGTTCACTTACTTTCTGGAAGAAGCTTAAAATCTTACATTTATTTTATATTGTGTTCATATTGGGTTGGTTATAAAGATATTCGGATGCCTTTGGGTTTTTATTTTTTTGGAAAAAAGGGAACAAAAAACATGTCCTTTGAAAGCTGTTGCTTTCCAAAAAAAGCTATTACTTTCAAAATTATTACTTTCTTGAAAGTTATTTATTTTTTTCTTTTTTAGCTTTTGATGTCTATGGTAGTGTGAATAATGGATCCCCAAAGAAGTTCACATTCAAGCCTCAAAAATGTTATGTTTCAAAGAAAAAAAAAAAAAAAAAAAAAGACTTTGCAAATGTGATTAATTAAGGATGCTGAAATTAAGAGATTATCTGAGTGGATTTAGTGTAATCACAAGGGTCCTTAAAAGAGGAGGGCAAGAGATAGAGACATGTGACAACTGAAGCAGAGGTTGGAGTGATAAAGGGCCATGAGGAAAGGACGACAGGCTGGAAGGTGGAAAAGGCAAGCAGATTCTGTCCTGGAGTGTCCAGAACAAGCAGAATTCTGACACCTTGATATTAGCTGTGTAGGACTCATTTTGGGGCTTCCCAGGTGGTGCAGGAGAAGGAAATGGCAACCCACTCCAGTATTCTTGCCTGGAAAATCCCATGGCTAGAGGAGCCTGGCAGGTCATAGTCCCTGGGGTTGCAGAACCGGATATGACTTAGCAACTAAACAGCAGAAGCAGCAAGTGGCGCTAGTGGTAAAGAACCTGCCTGCCAATATAGAAGCCATGACAGATGTGGGTTCCATCCCTGGGTTAGGAAGTTCCCCTGGAGGAGGGCTTGGCAACCCACTCCAGTATTCTTGCCTGGTGAATCCCATGAACAGAGGAGCCTGGTGGGCTACCGTCCATAGGATTGGAGATCGGACTCCACTGGAGTGACTTAACATGCACCCAAGATTCATTTCAGATTTCTAATGCTCCAATTCTAAGATTAAAGTTTGCATTGATTGAAACCGTTAAGTTTTTGATAATTCATTATGACACCAGTATGCAACTGACACAACGTATGAAAAGAGAGAATTTTTCTTTAGTTGTTTCAAAAGTCAAAAACCAGCTAAAAACTCAAAAAGTTACCTTTAAGGCCAATGTAAGTCCCTCCTGCACTTAAGCACTCTTACCAAACTACTGGGCCTGAGCACTTGAGTTGAGGAACTCTTTATTCCTATTAGGAGGAAGCAGACGCCTAGCAGATTCTGAAATATAAATACTAAACACATTTGTATAATCCTCTGAGAACTAATACATGGAGAATATGTGTGTACTTATATGTCTATTTTCAATTGTTTCTGAACTATATGCAAAGCTTTTCTCTCTTCTTATACTAAAGATCATTTGAGGAAAGTTTTGCTATGCCCCAAATTTATTTGTTGACTGAGAGGCTTGGGGAGTTCAATAGACATTTAAATCAATGAGGTTGAATGAAATCAGTTTTGAGGGCCACAGTTAAGGACAGTCTTGGGGTAACAAGAAAGACAATTTTATATTTTAAATATAGTCAAATTGTCCTAGTATATATTGAAAACCCACCCTTAGAGTGGGGGAATGATTTTCTCCTCACTAGCTTCACTGGCTTTCCATAATAGTGTTAATGAAATTTAATCAAACAAAATGCATTACTAAGCAGTTAGCTTGATTGCCCTCCGGGGACCTGTGAAAATGTGTCTGGAACTTCACATGCTATGTAATGGTTCAATTTATTTTGGCTATTGTCACTGTCACCCGGACTCATGAATTAAACCTCTCTGATCTGGGAACAATGCATGATTTTGAAGAGTCTTTCCTGTTCTAAACACTCATGGATGCTATGATTTCACTTTAACTTACATTATAAAACAAACAACCTAATCAAAAAAGAATGGAAGATCTAAATAGACATTTCTCCAATAAAACATACAGATGGCCAAAAAGCACATGAAAAGATGTTCAAAATCTCTAATTATTAGAGAAATTCAAATCAAAACTAAAATGAGGTATCACTTTACACAGGTCAGAATGGCCATCATCCAAAAAAAAATCTACAAACAATAGTTGCTGAAGACGGTGTGGAGATAGGGAAACTCTCCTAATTGCCGGTGGGAATGTAAATTGATAAAACCACTATGGAGCTCAGTATAGAGGTTCCTTAAAAAATTGAGAATAGGGCTGCTATATGATCCAGCAATCACTCACTCCTGGGTCTGTATCCAGAGAAAGCTATGATTCAAGAAGATACATGCACCCTATTGTTCATTGCAGCACTGTTTGCAATAACTGGGGCATGGAAGCAACCTAAATGTCCATTGATGGATGAATGGATAAATATGTGATACATATATACAATAAAATATTACTTAGCCATAAAAAAAGAACAAAATAATGTTATTTCCAGCAACACGGATGAACCTAGAGATTGTCATATTGAGTGAAGTGGGTCAAACAAAGACAAATATTGTAAGATATTGCTTATATGTGGGATCTAAAAAACTAGTACAATTAAACTTACTTACAGAATAGAAATAGCATCACAGATGTAGAAAACAAACTTATGGTTACCAAAGGGGTAAAGGTAGAGAGGGATAAGTTGGGAGATTTTGTTTGATATATACACACGTTGTTGTTTATTTAGTCTCTAAGTCATGTCTGACTCTGTGACCCCATGGACTAGAGCCAACCAGGCTCCTCTGTTCATAGGATTTCCCAGGCAAAGATACTGGAGCGGGTAGCCGTTTTATTCTCCAGAGGAACTTCCCCACACAGGGATGGAACCGGAGTCGCTTGCACAGGCAAGTGGACTCTTTACCACTGAGCCACCGGGAAGCACATACATACACACTACTATATATAAGATAGACAGATAATGAGGACCTATTATATAGCATAGGGAACTCTACTCAACACTCTGTAATAACCTGTATGAGGAAAGAACTTAAAAAGAGTGGGTATATGCATCAGTTCAGTTCAGTCGCTCAGTCCTGTTTGACTCTTTGCGACCCCGTGAATCGCAGCACGCCAGGCCTCCCTGTCCATAACCAACTCCCAGACTTCACTCAGACTCACATCCATCGAGTCCGTGATGCCATCCAGCCATCTCATCCTCGGTCGTCCCCTTCTCCTCCTTCCCCTAATCCCTCCCAGCATCAGAGTCTTATCCAATGAGTCAACTCTTTGCATGAGGTGGCCAAAGTACTGGAGTTTCAGCTTTAGCATTATTCCTTCCAAAGAACACCCAGAACGGATCTCCTTCAGAATGGACTGTTTGGATCTCCTTGCAGTCCAAGGGGCTCTCAAGAGTCTTCTCCAGCACCATAGTTCAAAAGCATCAATTCTTTGGTGTTCAGCTTTCTTCACAGTCCAACTCACATCCATACATGACCACTGGAAAAACCATAGCCTTGACTAGACAGACCTTTGTTGGCAAAGTAATGTCTCTGATTTTGAATATGCTGTCTAGGTTGGTCATAACTTTCCTTCCAAGGAGTAAGCGTCTTTTAATTTCGTGGCTGCAGTCACTGTCTGCAGTGATTTTGGAGCCCATCAAAAATAAAGTCTGCCACTGTTTCCCCATCTATTTCCCATGAAGTGATGGGACTGGACGCCATGATCTTCATTTTCTGAATGTTGAGCTTTAAGCCAACCTTTTCACTCTCTTCTTTCACTTTCATCTAGAGGCCTTTTAGTTCCTCTCCACTTTCTGCCATAAAGGTGGTGTCATCTGCGTATCTGCGGTTATTGATATTTCTCCTGGCAATCTTGATTCTAGCTTGTGTTTCTTCCAGCCCAGCATTTCTCATGATGTACTCTGCATAGACATTAAATAAGCAAGGTGACAATATACAGCCTTGACGTACTCCTTTTTCTATTTGGAACCAGTCTGTTGTTCCATATCCAGCTCTAACTCTTGCTTCCTGACCTGCATATAGGTTTCTCAAGAGGTAGGTCAGGTGGTCGGTATTCCCGTCTTCAGAATTTTCCACAGTTTATTGTGATCCACACAGTCAAAGGCTTTGGCATAGTCAGTAAAGCAGAAATAGATGTTTTTCTGGAACTCTCTTGCTTTTTCCATGATCCAGCGGATGTTGGCAATTTGATCTCTGGTTCCTCTGCCTTTTCTAAAACCAGCTTGAACATCAGGGAGTTCACGGTTCACGTATTGCTGAAGTCTGGCTTGGAGAATTTTGAGCATTACTTTACTAGCATGTGAGATGAGTGCAATTGTGTGGTAGTTTGGGCATTCTTTGGCATTGCCCTTATTTGGGATTGGAATGAAAACTGACCTTTTCCAGTCCTGTGGCCACTGTTGAGTCTTCCAAATTTGCTGGCATATTGAGTGCAGCACTTTCACAGCATCATCTTTCAGGATTTGAAGTAGCTCTACTGGAATTCACCTCCACTTGCTTTGCTCGTAGTGATGCTTTCTAAAACCCACTTGACGTCACATTCCAGGATGTCTGGCTCTAGGTGAGTGATCACACCATCGTGATTATCTTGGTCATGAAGATCTTTTTTGTACATTTCTTCTTTGTATTCTTGCCACCTCTTCTTAATATCTTCTGCTTCTGTTAGGTCCAGACCATTTCTGTCCTTTATCGAGCCCATCTTTGCATGAAATGTTCCCTTGGTATCTCTAATTTTCTTGAAGAGATCTCTAGTCTTTCCCATTCTGTTCTTTTCCTCTATTTCTTTTCATTGATCGTTGAAGAAGGCTTTCTTATCTCTTGCTATTCTTTGGAACTCTGCATTCAGATGCTTATATCTTTCCTTTTCTCCTTTGCTTTTCACTTCTTTTCTTTTCACAGCTCTTTGTAAGGCACCCCCAGACAGCCATTTTGCTTTTTTTGCATTTCTTTTCCATGGGGATGGTCTTGATCCCTGTCTCCTGTACAATCTCATGAACCTCCATCCATAGTTCATCAGGCACTCTATCTATCAGATCTAGTCTCTTAAATCTATTTCTCACTTCCACTATATATCATAAAGAATTTGTTTTAGGTCCTACCTGAATGGTCTAGTGGTTTTCCCCACTGTCTTCAATTTAAGTCTGAATCTGGCAATAAGAAGTTCATGATCTGAGCCACAGTCAACTCCCAGACTTGTTTTTGCTGACTGTATAGAGCTTCTCCATCTTTGGCTGTACAGAATATAATCAATCTGATTTCGGTGTTGACCATCTGGTGATGTCCATGTGTAGAGACTTCTCTTGTGTTGCTGGAAGAGGATGTTTTCTATGACCAGTGCGTTCTCTTGGCAGAATTCTATTAGGCTTTGCCCTGCTTCATTCCCTATGCATAAGCAATTCAATTTGCTATACAGCAGAAACTAACACGACATTGAAATCAACTATACTCCAATAAAAATTAATTTAAAAAAGCAATTTGAGGAAAAATTAACAAACCCTTGCTAATGCATAACCTCCTGTGTAAATCTTCCCTGACTTCTCTTTGTGCCCTCTGTGTTTCATTAACCTCCGCAATCCTCTATTATTCCCATGTACATCTTTTATTCCTTATGTCTTCCTATGAAAAGATAGATCTCCTTATGATATATCTCCATATCTCCTTTTGGCTGCACACTTTAAGGGCACAGATCATGTCTAATTTGTTTTTGTTTGTTATGGTGCCTCAGATAAACACACAATATGCCTTAAATATGCATTTGCCAAACAGTTCCCTCCCCACTCCTTTCCTCTTGTTGGTATTATCAGCTGCCTTCTCTGAATCAAATGAAATCTTTCACCCTTTCTCTTCAACAGTGAAGGACTGTTCATAATACCCAATTTCCTGCATTTTATTTTTTGTTTCAAGCCCATCAAAATCCTTATACAGTTGTTTCAAGCCCTCTTTGTAATTTGTATAAATAAACATCAAGAGTCCATGCTTTCTATCATTATTTAAGTTTCTGCCAGACTTTCAGATCATTAATTTATCCACTTTCTCAGCAGAGATGAAAAATTTTCCTGATGCACTTATGGACTTTGGTGAAACAAAGATAGTCTTGCTTTCACTATCTTTAAATAATCTGGAAAACATGATTCTGATGATTTCCTCTTTGCTGATGGAGGCTACCTTTAAAAACTGAGCAAAAGGCAGGGAAGGTTTGAAACAAGAAAACAAACAAACCCATATGTGCTTAGAGTGATTGCCTTTGGAATCAGATTTTTCTCTGTGGCTAAAGCCCAAATAAGTATGCTTTTGATGAGCTGCCATTTTGTTTCTCTGAGATGTGCCCACAACATGCCTTTAAAATGTAGTCCAAATTGCATATTTCTGAGTATTTGACATTGTTTTCCTTGAATCTATTTTAGTGGTTAGTCAGTCATTGGATATTCTAAAAGCCTGTCTAATTTCTCTTTGTCAATCCATCCAGTGGCCACTACAATATAGGCATTCAATATGTAATACAAAATTAGCCAACAGTGTCAGTTCAACTTAGAGAAGTTTGACTATTCCAAAGCTTTAAACTAGAATCAGAAGACTTAACCTTGCCCTGGGCTGAGCCCCAGAATCAACATGAAGCCTTAAATGCCTCATTTTTTTTTTTTCCCAAGGACTCAATTTCCTCATCTCAAAGTTAATGGAAAAAATGCCCAACTTAAGGTCCAGTATATAACTTGCTGTGATATAGGCATCCAGTATTCTTAAAAGATGGAATAATTATTCCTCTTTCTGATTTTAATGTATGTTCTCATCTAGTTCTCCTCTGTTGGGAACATAATTGTATCTATAGAAATTGGCTTACAACTAAACAAGACCAAATTAAGAAGTTTTGCTGGTTGCCTTCTCAGAAGGGAAAGGAAGAAACATTTTTTGTGGATGAAGCCTGGCACAGCAGGACTGGAAGATCAGAACCCATCTTCCTTTGTGGGTCATGCCACACTCTGCCCAACCCATCACTATCTTTTAGCAACCTAAAGACACCCTTACATGAACAGAGGCCTCTCTAAGTACCAGTTTAAAGAACTCAGACTGTCACCTTCATCACATCCCTCTTTATAAACTCTACTTGGAAAGATCACTTATGACATTTTTCTTGTTTATTCACAATATTTCTTTCTTCCTTTAAAATATAAGCTCAAGGAAATCAGGAATCCTGTCAGCCTGGTTTATTGTTGATTCAAGAGTGCCTTAGAATAGTGTTTGACATTCAGCAAAAGCTCAATTATAAAATGGTGACTGTTAATCATTCCTTAAGATCATAGCTAAATGATGCTGAAGCTCCAAAACTTTGGCCACCTGATGCAAAGAGCTAACTTACTGGAAAGACCCTGATGCTGGGAAAGACTGAAGGCAGGAAAAGGGGGTGACAGAGGATAAGATGGTTGGATGGCATCACTGACTCAATGGACGTGAGTTTAGGCAAATTCCAGGAGACAATGAAGACAGGGAATCCTGGCATGTTATAGTCCATGGGGTCGCAGTCAGACACAACTTAGTGGCTGAACAACAACAAGATCATAACTAAATATAGCTAAGATCTAAACAATTCACAAAAATCTGGCCATCATCCTGAATTACGAGGATGTAAATGAGATAACTCATTAATTTAGTACCAGTGGTGGTCTTCCTCAACACCAGTCGTTGTTACCATCACTCTACTCCAGTGACTACTTCAGGAAACATATCCATTACCTAAGCCTCACTCTGAATTAGTCTACATTTAAATATGTGCATGCTTAGATTGGCAAAGTGGTAAAGAATTCACCTGCCAATTCAAGAGATGCAAGAAATGGAGATTCAATCCCTGAGTTCAGAAGATCCCCTGGAGAAGGATTCGTACCCACTCCAGTATTCTTGCCTGGAAAATTCCATGAAAAAAGGAGCCTCTCAGGCTACAGTCTCTGGGGTCACAAAATAATAGGACATGACTAAGCACACACACACACAAGAACACATACACAGCCATGCCTAGATGACTTTTTAATCTATTCATCTTTTCTCCCATTTCTATTACTTCCTTAGTACCCCTAATGTCCTTTGCATCTCATTTTTCTTCCATTCTATAAATAGACACTTCCTATGTTCACTCCCTGCCCGTCAGTCATGACTTCAACTGCAACGTTCTTCTCTGTGTCCTCTTATCTTCCCGATCTCCTTTTTGGACAAACTGAATCACTTATAACTCCAAATATTGTCTTCAGTTCAGTTCAGTCACTCAGTCATGTCTGACTCTTTGCAACCCCATGAATCTCAGCATGCCAGGCCTCCCTGTCCATCACCAACTCCCAGTGTTCATCCAAACTCATGTGCATCGAGTCAGTGATGCCATCCGGCCATCTAATTCTCGGTCGTCCCCTTCTCCTCCTGCCCCCAATCCCTCCCAGCATCAGACTCTTTTCCAATGAGTCAATTCTTCGCATGAGGTGGCCAAAGTATTGGAGTTTCATCCTCAGCATCAGTCCTTCCAATGAACACCCAAGACTGATCTCCTTCAGGATGGACTGGTTGGATCTCCTTGCAGTCCAAGGGACTCTCAAGAGTCTTCGCCAACACCACAGGTCAAAAGCGTCAATTCTTCAGTGCTCAGCTTTCTTCACAGTCCAACTCTCACATCCATACATGACTATTGGAAAAACCATAGCCTTGACTAGACGAACCTTTGTTGGCAAACTAAGGCCTCTGCTTTTGAATATGCTATCTAGGTTGGTCATAACTTTCCTTCCAAGGAGTAAGTGTCTTTTAATTTCATGACTGCAGTCACCATCTGCAGTGATTTTGGAGCCCCCCAAAATAAAGTCTGCCACTGTTTCCACTGTTTCCCCATCTATTTCCCATGAAGTGATGGGACCGGATGCCATGATCTTCATTTTCTGAATGTTGAGCTTTAAGCCAACTTTTTCACTCTCCTCTTTCACTTTCATCAAGAGGCTTTTGAGTTCCTCTTCACTTTCTGCCATAAGGGTGGTGTCATCTGCATATCTGAGGTTATTGATATTTCTCCCAGCAATCTTGATTCCAGCTTGTGCTTCCTCCAGCCCAGTGTTTCTCATGATGTACTCTGCATAGAAGTTAAAAAAGCAGGGTGACAATATACAGCCTTGACGTACTCCTTTTCCTATTTGGACCAGTCTGTTGTTCCATGTCCAGTTCTAACTGTTGCTTCCTGACTTGCATATAGGTTTTTCAAGAGGCAGCTAATATTGTCATAGTGTAGTGAATTCTCGCTTTTTAAAAAAATTTTTGACTCTTTATTCATCTCTTCACTAGGACAATTTATATACCACCATTAGAACGTGATGACTTCTGAAAGAGAAAAATGGAGGAATAAAATAAGCAATGACTCCCCAATTTAGGTAACTAATGCTAAAATCTTTCCAGAATGTTGCCGATTAATAGACATTCAAGAGTGGAGCTAAAACAGAAGTATTTTATGAAAGAGGCTAAGGACTTCCCTCGTGGTCCAGTAGTTAAGGCTCTGTGCTTCCAAAGTAGAGAATGTGGCATTCCATCCCTGGTCAGGGAACTAAGATCCCATATGCTGTGTGGCCAAAGAAAAAAGCAAGAACTCTATGTCTATAGTGATAGTTACACAACTCTAAATATACCAAAAATTGTTGAACTGTACAAGTAGAGCAAGTGAATTGTATGGTATGTAAATCATAGCTCAAAAAATAAAAAATAAAGAATCCCAGGTTATTGTGGGATTATTAAAAAAGAAAAAGATATATCCTATATTTCATTTTTAATTCATTTGTCCTAGGACTTGATGGAGATAGTAAATAAAGATCCTATTCCCCATCAAAGTTCAAAAATATTGAGAAATGTAGGAGTCAAGCAGATGGAGTATGGTAGCTATAGCTTGCCTAGTATTAAAGCTCAAATTTAAATATATACCCACCCACACAAATCTCTTCCTAGAGGTCCACTTACATAAACATGTACTATGGAGAGTCAGAGATGAGCTTCTTATAATATGAATACCAGAGGGAAAAAGGAATTCAGTCATGCATGCTCAGTACCTTTTATAAACCTCACTAATCAAATAAGTCATCTTTTCTATGGAAAGAAGTAGATAAGGAGACCAGGGGATTGCAGTAATAAATGTTCCCTCACTATGAAAACATATTCCAAGGGAGAGGAAGCTACCACCAAAGTCCCTCATCCAAAATGTTACTTGATCAACTTTTATGGTATAATAATTCACTTCTAAATCTGTGAAACAGCAGTGAGAATAAATTTTCTCTAACATGACTTATTTGCATTATTCTATTGCTCATATTTCTATCTTCCTCTTAAAACCTTGCTGTTGGGCAGCCATTAGGTGCTCTGTTCTAGCCCTTTCTCTTCTCCAATTTTATTTTGCATGACTTCTGTTGGATTCCCTCAGCCATTGCAGAGAATATCTGCTATTAATAGCATTGCCCTTTGGAGGATCTCTATTCAAATTTCAATAGCCTTGATTTGTCATGTTTTTCCCTAAACATAGTCACACTTACCAAGAAAAGCCTTTCTGCTTTCTCTCACTTTTTCAAACAGTACTTAAAACTTTGCCTATTTCTAGAACATATTTATTTTGCTTATATAAACCCATGCATAAATATATATTTGTATTTTATTTTCTCTATTTATTTCATCATATATATTTCATTCTCCTTTATAATCTCTTATGAATTTATATTCCTGCAACACTTTTACAGCTCTATAGTATTATTACATGTCTTCTTCATTCTATCATTATTTCTTCATGAAAGATTATGTCCTATTTATGTTTACCCTGCTTCCTGTCCTCTAGCATATTTAATCCAGCCCTCTTCCTACTTGTGAGTGCTCAGGATCTCATCCCAGTCTGTGTTCTATGTTTTAGTTTATGAAGTTACAAATTAAAAGATGGAAACTATTCATGAATATATATTCATAGATCTATAGATGTAGATATACTGGCTATTGATTCCTAGGCGGTGCAGTTGGTAAAGAATCTGCCTGCCAATTCAGGAGATGCTAGAGATCCAGGATCAACCCCTGGGTTGGGAAGATAACAATTCATACACTATTTTTATGTGAACAGGTTCTAATCCTTGCCAGGTAGTGTAGTGGTAAAGAATCTGCCTGCTGATGCAAGAGACGTGAGTTTGATCCCTGGGTAGGTAAGAGCTCCTGGAAAAGAAAATGCAACCTACTCGCCTGGAAAATTCCAAGGACAAAGAAGCTTGGTGGGCTAATTGTGATCTCAGTCTCACCCCGGTCTGTGTTATATGTTTTACTTTATGTCAGTTACAAATTAAAAGAAGGAAACTATTCATGAATATGTATTCATAGATGTACAGATGTAGATATACTGGGCATAGAGTTGTGCTGGGTATAGAATTCCAGGTTGATAATATTTTTCTTACACTTTGAACATTCCATTTGATTTTTTCTGTTTTTTTTTTTTTTTCGGGATAATTATTTTCTCTTGTTTTTTCAAAATTATTCAACTAAATTTAGCTCTAGTAACTTGAAAATGATGTGAAAAATGACACATATGTGTGTGTATTCTATTCACAAGATGAATTATCAACAAAAGTCTTTAATATCAAATATTCTTTGTTTCACTATGAAGTTTCATTTCACAGACTAGAGATTCCTTTCTTTATTAAAAGTCATTATTTTTTTCCCTTTAAGTACCATTCAAACAATCCAGTGTGTCTAGATAACATCTGATTAACCAGATGTTTAACCAACATTTAAAAAAATGTATTCCTGATTTGAATGCTCTAAACTGAACTGAACCAAATCAATTGAACTTCTAAAATGTGCCATGTACCAAGTGAGGGACTTTCCTATGTGAATTAGCCATGTAACTCTTTATAATTCTGCCCAATTGGTCATTATTATCCTAGTGTTTACTGCAGAATAAATGGACACTGCATATGATAAAATGTTTTACCTAAATATGCACTGCTAATACATAGTAGAGTTGAGATTCAAACTCATTCCACACTCTCAAATGCTGATATTCTGCCACAGCTTCCACCTGTGCACATTCAAAATTCAATGTATCATCTATGCTGCTGCTGCTAAGTCGCTTCAGTCATGTCCAACTCTGTGTGACCCCATAGACAGCAGCCCACCAGGCTCTGCCATCCCTGGGATTCTCCAGGCAAGAACACTGGAGCAGGGTGCCATTGCCTTCTCCAATGCATGAAAGTGAAAGTGAAAGTGAAGTCGCTCAGTCGTGCCCAACTCTTAGCAATCCCATGGACTGTAGCCCACCAGGCTCCTCCATCCATAGGATTTTCCAGGCAAGAGTACTGGAGTGGGTTGCCATTGCCTATAGACTTCTCTACTAAACCTAGTTGGTAAAACTTTCCTGGGGCAATATGACAACATGCTGCTGGTGTTGTCAATTTTTTTTTCACATGTGACCATTTAATTTTTGAATTATTCATCTGTATGGGGATATTTTTCATTCTCCAGGGCTTCCTTCATTCCAATTAAGCATGACCTTGGACCCAACATGGTTCCAATTTATTGAATCTCTGTTTTGGTTTTTGTGGAAAGAACACTTGATGTTATTAGTCTCATTTCCACTCATCTATCCAATCACCACAATAAAGAACAGACACACACACACACACACACACAAAAAAGAACAGACACACAAAGTGAAGCAAGCCATATTCTATACCATGATGTTGGTCTGGGTCTAATAGAGTATTTTCCTCAAGCCCTTAGGTAGTTAAATGGAACAATTACACTCCACAATTCTTAGATTCAAAACAAATCACATTATTGTACTTTATAAAACCAAATCTTTGTCAAGATTGGCAGGATATTGTATTTTGTCCATGCATTGGAGACTCAGGCTCTTGCTATGATTCTGATTCACAGCAAACACATATATGCTGGGGGTTATGCAATGCAGAACATCCTTGGGAAAGCCTCTACAGTTTTCTATCCATTTTGCTGGCATAAAAATAGCATTGTCAAAGCTTTGTTGGCCTGTTTGCAGTTCAATATTCCATTCTTATGCTGCCCACAGAAACCACTTTCTCCATGCCAATTGGCTGCTGAAACTTTTCTTGAAGCTCCCAAGAGCCAGTTTCTAACTGCTGAGTACCCAGGTATTCTTGTGCCACAGTATCTGAATTTATGTCATGTGGTCACACATCCTTGTTATTCAAGGAATGGGCCACTCCTACCTCCTTCACGTTAAGTGAAATCACCACAAATCATAGTCCAGAAACTTTCCTCTCGGCAATATGGTTCACAACCTCTAAGGTCTTAAATACTCATATGTTGTTCCAGGTTCTGTTACTCACCTCTGGGACAAGAGCAAATGCTTTTTTAAGAACTTACAATCCTTATAAGGAAAATGGATGAAACTATTAAGTCTCTAAGAACAATAAAAACAAGGCAGACATGTATTTATTTATAAATCATAATCCTGCATCATAAATCTTTCAATTTGAAGAAAAGATTTAGGATAAATTAATTATAATAGCCAACATTCATTGAACCCTTACCAGTACCAAGGGCTTTCTCATAGCTCAGATGGTAAAGAATTTGCTCACAAGGCAGAAGACCCAGGTTCTATCCTTGGGTTGAGAAGATCCCCTGGAGAAGGAAATGGCAATCCACTCCAGTATTCTTGCCTGGAAAAGTTCAAGGAGCAGAGGAGCCTGGTGGGCTATAGTTCACAGTGCCACAGAGAATCAGACACGACTGAGTGACTTTCATTCTAGACTACCAGTACCAAATGCCATTCTAAAAATCTTCAGCTTGTTGCACAACCAGCTTATCTGAGAAAAAGGTTCTGTGTCCAATTCCCTTTTTTAGATGATAAAAGTGAGGTCTCTAACTTAGGGGCTGTGGGGTAGATCTAGAGGTAGAGGGAGGAGGGTGCAGGGGCCAGTCTGATGCTGGGGCCACTCGGGTTTGGCCTAGTGATCGAGTTGGCTGGGAGCCTGGGTGATCAGAGTTATCTGAAGTCGAAGTCAATGAGGCCAGCCTGACATAGAGTTAGGCATGAAACTTGGGGCTATAGGTGTAAAGTGTGCATCTATGGTAATTGGCCTAGTAGAGGGCCTGAGTGGGAGATTGGTTCTCAGGTGTCCACCTGGAACATGAGTTTTTGGGTGCTGATTGAGATCCTGGCACTACAGACACTGCCCCAGGCTGTAGGAGCTGGCTAACACTAGAATGGCCAGGAACCTGAGTTTATGGGAGCATGTGGGGACCCCAGTGTCCCTGGAACTGCCTGGGATGTCAGGAGCCTTCTGGGGCTCCTGGAGGTGGCCAGTGCTCAGATGAATTGGGAACCTAGGGCTGAGGAAACCCCTGGGAGCTGTGGAACTGTCCTGGGTCTGTTGAAGCTTGCAAGTCCTGGATCAATCCTGGGGCCTGGATTCATAGAAGTCCAATCCTTCTGCCTTGGAGCCTGATGCCACAGGAGCTGCCTGGGCTGCTAGAGTTGCCTGGTTCGGCTGGAGATAGCAGGGGCTAGTTAGGCTGGGGTCCTGGATCCACAGGAGCTGCTGGGAATCTGTGCCAAGGATGATAACTAGGACCACTGGGGCCGGTAAGTGGTGAAGTGATTGGGTGTCTGGATTTTCAGGAGCATACAGGGAGCCACTTAGGACTGCAAGGGTCAACTTGGTGCTGGGCAAGCTGGTTGCAGGATCAGTGGTGAAATAAGGTGCTAAATTCACTCTCCATCTCCCACTGGAAGATGGGCTGCCTGGTCTTGAGGGAAGAACGATGGACTAGTGTGAATCTGTCTTTTCTGCTCTCCTCAATGCATCTTTTCATTTCTGTGCTTCATCCAGCTGCTGTGATCTCTCACCTGGAATTCTTGCCTCTTGAGAGGATATTATTGCCTGTGGATAGTTATTTAAGTTGATGTTTCTAGAGGGAATAAGTGTTAGAAATCTCCCTGCCATCATTTTGTTCTTTCATATTTTAAAATAAATAAGGGATGGCCTCTTCTCTATCTTTACATCCCTTGTGTATTTTGTTGCCTCACATATAGAGTTGTTCAATAAGTGTTTAGTGAATCCAACTAGTGTTAAGTATTGGTAATAAATTCTATTTATTAGACACTGAGGAGAGCAATGTATCTTGTTCAGAGATATGTAACTTAAGATGTCCATGAAGAACTCAGGGCTGACTCAAAGAAAAGATAAAACATTGATAAATAGAATCCATGGATAAATGGATAAATGAAAAAAACTTAAGTGTATTTATCTTTGTACTCCCAGAGCCTTTCATGTGGCCTACAGATAAGAGAAACTTAATAAATTGTTGTTGAATAAGCTAGATTTAACTTCAAGAAGAGATTTTTATATAATAAAATGTAGACAACAGGAAATGTGGATTTTATAAGATTTATGTTTTCATAAGCCTTAGCTCTCTTCTATTACAGCAAGTACTCAAGAATGTTCAAATGGATAAAGATTTTATAATATCTATCATAGATGAAGATAGAAAGGAACTAAGCAAAAATAAGTGTACCTAACTTCAAACTAGGATAAATTGTAAGATAAAATAGGAGAATGCTACATGAAATTCCTTGAATAACAGGGTAAGTTGCTATCTCTTTTTCTTACATGTTTGCTTTCCTCCATCCAAACCAGATTGCAGTCTACCTTCTTATATACCCACTGTGCCCTCATCCCTGGATTCAACCAAACTTAGATTTAAAATATTTGAAAAAATATTCCAGAAACTTTCAAAAATGTGAATCTTCTGCACACTGTCAACTATTTACATAGATACCATTTACATTGTATAAGGTATTATAAATAATCTAGGGATAATTTAAAGCATATGAGAGAATGTATGCAGGTTGTATACAAATAATGTATGCGTGTGTGATCAGCCACTCAGATCTATCCGACTCTTGCAACCCTATGGACAGTAACCCTCCAGACTCCTCTGCCCATGGGATTTTCCAGTGAAGAATACTGGAGTGGGTTGCCATTTCATCTTCCAAGGGATCTTCCTGACCCAGGGATCGAGCCTGCGTCACTTGTGGCTCCTGCACTGGCAGGTGGGTTCTTTATCACTGAGCCACT
This sequence comes from Aepyceros melampus, assembly GCA_006408695.1. NCBI lineage: Eukaryota > Metazoa > Chordata > Mammalia > Artiodactyla > Bovidae > Aepyceros > Aepyceros melampus. The sequence goes on along the minus strand of SJXQ01007604.1, from coordinate 35,420 downwards.
TGGCAAGTCCATGTGCAATTAATATACCATTCTACATAAGGACTTGAACATTCTTAGCTTTTGGTCCCTAAACGAGTTCTGGAATTAATCCCCCTCAGCTACCAAGGGATGACTGCTCAAACCTTTTCTCTTCGGTCATATGGTCTTGGGTCTCTAAACTATGGCACACAGGGTCAGCTATGTCCTTCGCTTCCACTTCACTTAACTAATGCTGACATTTTCCCAGTGCCTTGCCTACAAGCCCCTGTATAACTTAGAGTGTTTTCTGCTGTGGTTATTTGATATATCGTGAGATTTCACAGCATAATTTTTATTACATTGTACTTTTAATTTAAAGTGTTTATTAGTTTGATATAGTGCCATTTGACAATTTTTGCTTTTGTTGCCTGTTCTTGTGATATCTTATAAAAAAAAATTATTGCCAACTCCAATGTCCTATACTATTTTCCTTTATGTTTTTGTCTAGAGGTTTTATTAAGTCTCACATTAAAGTCTTTAATCCATGTTGAAGGTTTTTTTGTGAGTATGGTGTAAGGTAAGTGTCCAATTTCATTCTTTCACATATTTAGGATATGTTTTTCTATTTCTGCAAAGAATTTCATTGAGGTTTTGGTAAGGATTGTGTTGAATCTAACTTGGGTGGCATGAATATTTTAACAATATCAAACTTTAAAATTTCAATACATTGAGGGAAAAGGAAGTCTATGAGAGGGAGAAATTATTTTTAAGTTAGGTTTATGATAAGAGGTTAATATCTAAAATACATAAGGAATTCATATAACTCAAATCAATCAATCAATAACTCAATTATTAAAAAATCAGATAGCTCAATTATAAAATGAGTAAACCATTTAAATAGGTAACTCTTGAAATAAGATGTCCAAATGATCAACACTCATACGAAAAAAGTTTCAACTTTACTAATCACAAGAGAAGAGAAATGCAGGTCAAAGACACACGCAATGAAGTATCATCTCACACCCATTAGGGTAGTCACTGGAAGAAAAAAAAACTGAGATAATAACAAATGTTGGCAAGGAGGTAGAGAAATTAGAACTTTTGTGAACTGTCAGTGAGAATATGAAGTCCTGTAGCTTTTATGGAAAGCAACATCGGGGGTTCTCAAAAAATTAAAAATATAATTACCTTGTGATCTTGCTTTGCCTCTAGTATTGTAGTCAAATGAATTGAAATCAGGATCTCGAAGAAATATTTGCACACCGAAGTTTACTGCAGCGTTATTTAAATAGTCAAGAGGTGGCAGCAATCCAAATGTCCATTCACAGATAGATTGTGCTGTATGTGTGTGTGCTCAGTCGCTTCAGTTGTGGCCAACTCTGTGAACTTATGGACTGTAGCCTACTAGGCTCTCTGTCCGTGGAATTATCCAGGCATGAAGACTGGAGTGGGTTGCCATGACCTCCTCCAGAGGATCTTCCCAAACCAGGGATTGAATCCATGTCTCCTGCACCTCCCACATTGCAGGTGGATTCTTTACCACCGAGACATCAGGGAAGCCCCACTGTGTGTGTGTGTGTGTGTGTGTGTGTGTGTGTGTAGATATAGATATAGATAGATGGATTATGCAAACTTAAAAAAGAAAGAAACCTTGTCACATGCTACAACATGGATGAAAACTTGAAGACATTATACTAAGCAAAATAAGCCAGTCATGAAAGGACAAATACTCTATGAGTCCCTGCATATAAAGTATTTAAAGTTGTCAGCGTCACAGAAACAGAAAGTAGGAAGGTGATTGCTAAGAGGTGGGGGAGGGAAAATTAGTGTTTAGTGGTTATAGAGTTCAGTTTTACAAGATGAAAAAGTTATAGAGCTCTGCTGCTCAATGAGAATACTGAACTGTGCATTTAAAAACAGTATAAAAGGTATATTTAATTTTATGTGTTTTTTAACCTCCTAAAATGTGATTAAACACCTTTCTTGTTCTAGTTGAGAAAATGGTCTGTGTAATCAGAAATTCAAAGGCCATAGTTCTGGCTTTTATTATAAACTTAAACTGTATTCCCCAGAAATTCATCTCAGTGGAAACCTGAAGAGGCTTAACACTTGTTCTTAGCTCCTGGTGCTTTCTGAATGCTCAATATGTGGACATTTAGTGACAAGGAGTCATGGATTCCAACACTCAAGTAAGTTGGAATTGAAAATAAATTGAAGAATGTGACAAGATTTGTTCAAATGTCTCCAAAACATTTATTGAAATATCAGTAGTCTACTGTCAAACATACTAGTGCTTCAAGGTTCCAATTCAATTTTATTTTCACATGTTGCAAATACTTCTCAAAGGTAAGGCACTTGCTAATTTACAAAGTTTTCCCCCACGTGTTCTCATTTAGTCATCACACCTATCTTACTAGATAGACAAGGAATGCATTATAATTCCCTTTTCATAGATGAAAATACTGAAGCTGAAGCTCATAAAGAGGCAATGGTTTTCCAAGGCCCTACACTTCATCACTGGCAGAGCTATTATTCCTACCTATGGTTTTCTGGCTCTAAGTGACACATTCTTTTTCGTTATTGCACATATGTCACCGATTGCTTTTATCTATCATCTTTCAGGAGTTAGGAACTTAAGAGGCTGATTAAAGAGCAGTCAGTACTGCTGGCATGTGGGAACCAGAAAAGGTGGGAAGCTATATGGTCAAATTCAATTGGACTGCCTGAACGTTCTCTTAAGTTACTAAACACACAGCTATTGTTTATTTGAGCAACAGAGAAGTCTGTGCTCTAAGGTAAGTTCTTCAGTCTGATTTATTGAATGTAGGGATTAACTAAAAAACATCTGCCAAGATCAATCTAACATAAATATTAAAGTCTATTAAAAATCTGATTTTATGCAGACAGGCTTTGACAAATATCCCTATGATGGGTTTTTGGACATGAGGGAGGAATATGCATTTCATTGCTTACACGGTCAGTCCTTCTCCCAGTCCCTTAAAACAAAGCTGTATGAAACAATATAAGTACATTTTGTCCTGGTAGCCACTGGAATTTGCTCACACATTAAACCTTTCTTGAGAATGCTGAGTTCAGTTCTTAAAGGTTCTTGGCATTCGTGTTCCTACCCTCATAAGACAGTACTTCAATTTTTTTCCCCTTTGGAACTATTATTCTTATTTCTCTTTCATATCATTATTTCATCAGATGTATGTACTCAATATGATTCCAATTTTGTTTTGTTTGTTGGACCAGTGAACCGGGGTAACCCAAGGCATGGGGCCAAGCATCTGGTAACAATAAAATCAACATTACAGTAGAAGAACATCAAAATCCTGTAACCATAAGGTAATATGAAGTATATTTGGTAGCTATGAAGAATGCATAATACTGTGCTATTTTCCTGTGATAGTTATGTTCTCTGAATTGACAGAAATAGGTCAAAGGTCACTGATAGCATACTTGCAACTCATGAGGCCAAGAAAAAACAGTGCTTGTCCTTTGCATCTGGTCCATATTTTACTTTCGACTTATCATTTCTTCTGAGATCCTCAGAATCACAGAACCTTAAAAGCTGCAAATAAAACACGTTTCATCAGGTCACACATTTGTTAATAGAAGAAGAGGACAGATTGTCTTTATGCAACTTATTTTCTTGTGTTCTTCAGATTTTATTCCACAGTTGGGATCCTGCATAGATGTGGAAGAGTCTATGAAAACTTATTTCCCTTAGAGATTAATTTCAAATATTTTGTTTCTTCATCTAGGCACATTATTTTGTCCCTAGAACATAGAATAGTTTTAAGTACTTAGTAGTTGCCAAGGTACATTTGGTGACTGAATAAATAAATGATTCTTTACCAACTGAGCCACCAGGGAAGCCCAAATGATAAAATACTCTCAGGTTTCTCTTTTTACCTAATTATAAACTATACCTTTCTTTTTTGATGTTTGTATTATCCTCTTATTTTTGGTATGTACTTTACAGGTAATAACTATCTAAATAAACCCTTTACATTTAAGTTTTTAGTTATTAAATCAGAAGGAGAAGCTCACCATTTTCCTATAGATTGCTTATACAAATTTCTAACTTGATTACCTTAAAATTTTTCCCATCCCTTAATAACTTCAGAGGGAAAGGTTTATACTTTAAACTTGATTCACTTTCTTCTAGTTCCATACAAGTTGTTTTCTTGAGCTTACAGTGAACATTTTTGATAAGCACCTGTTAGGTACCAGAGACATACTTTTTACATTTCTAAGGCTTACAGTTTTAAGGTTTGCTGTTCTTAAAAGCTTCCTTAAAATGTTTCTAGAATTTTTGTAAGATTCTCTTTTAAGAAGGACAGTTTCGAATTAAGGTGATAAAAGTTCTTTTAGATCTAGGAGTTCATGGGAGGGTATAAGTTAACAATGGAATATATAATTTTAATTAAATACAATAACATTCAGTTCAGTTCAGCCACTCAGTTGTGTCTGACTCTTTGCGATTAAACAACATTAAGTGCATGGGTATCAGCAAATGAATTAATATCTGTACAAAAGAAAATTAATGAGCTTGTTCCCATAAAGAACTCATTTGACTATTTTAACTTCCTTAGTGAAGAGGAGCTAAAAAGCCTCTTGATGAAAGTGAAAGTAGAGAGTGAAAAAGTTGGCTTAAAGGTCAACATTCAGAAAATGAAGATCATGGCATCTGGTCCCATCACTTCATGGGAAATAGATTGGGAAACAGTGGAAACAGTGTCAGACTTTATTTTGGGGGGCTCCAAAATCACTGCAGATGGTGACTGCAGCCATGAAATTAAAAGACGCTTACTCCTTGGAAAGAAAGTTATGGCCAACCTAGATAGCATATTCAAAAGCAGAGACATTACTTTGCCGACTAAGACCCGTCTAGTCAAGGCTATGGTTTTTCCTGTGGTCATGTATGGATGTGAGAGTTGGACTGTGAAGAAAGCTGAGCGCCGAAGAATTGATGCTTTTGAACTGTGGTTTTGGAGAAGACTCTTGAGAGTCCCTTGGACTGCAAGGAGATCCAACCAGTCCATTCTAAAGGAGATCAGTCCTGGAATTTCTTTGGAGGGAATGATGCTGAAGCCGAAACTCCAGTACTTTGGCCACCTCATGCGAAGAATTGACTCATTGGAAAAGACTCTGATGCTGGGAGGGATTGGGGGCAGGAGGAGAAGGGGACAACAGAGGATGAGATGGCTGGATGGCATCACTGACTCGATGGGCATGCTGCTGCTGCTGCTGCTAAGTCGCTTCAGTCGTGTCCGACTCTGTGCGACCCCATAGACGGCAGCCCACCAGGCTCCCCCATCCCTGGGATTCTCCAGGCAAGAACACTGGAGTGGGTTGCCATTTCCTTCTTGCAAGGAGATCCAACCAGTCCATTCTAAAGGAGATCAGTCCTGGAATTTCTTTGGAGGGAATGATGCTGAAGCCGAAACTCCAGTACTTTGGCCACCTCATGCGAAGAATTGACTCATTGGAAAAGACTCTGATGCTGGGAGGGATTGGGGGCAGGAGGAGAAGGGGACAACAGAGGATGAGATGGCTGGATGGCATCACTGACTCGATGGGCATGCTGCTGCTGCTGCTGCTAAGTCGCTTCAGTCGTGTCCGACTCTGTGCGACCCCATAGACGGCAGCCCACCAGGCTCCCCCATCCCTGGGATTCTCCAGGCAAGAACACTGGAGTGGGTTGCCATTTCCTTCTCCAATGTGTGAAAGTGAAAAGTGAAAGTGAAGTCGCTCAGTCATGTCCGACTACTAGCGACCCCATGGACTGTAGCCTACCGGCTCCTCCGCCCATGGGATTTTCCAGGCAAGAGTACTGGAGTGGGTTGCCATTGCCTTCTCCGTCAATGGGCATGAGTCTGAGTGAACTCCGGGAGTTGGTGATGGACAGGCAGGCCTGGCGTGCTGTGATTCATGGAGTAGCAAAGAGTCAGACACTAAGGAGTGACTGAACTGAACTGAACCAATAAATTAATTAAATACAAGTTTAGTCAAACAAAGCAAAATCAAGCAAACAAACAAGCAAAAACCTTCCTTAAGAAAGTCAATTCATTTTTCCTTTTTATATTGAGACGGTAATAAACATAAACAAGACTTCATAAAACCCACTCAACTAATCTTTGATTACAGCTTCAGAGAAAAATCATATTAAGCTTTATATTTCTACTGTCCTTACCTGCCTTTCTATTACCAAGTCTTATAATCCAAAGGAAAGATATAAAATACTTCCATTCAAGGAACGCTGGCCAACATATAAGGAAAAAAAAAAAGGTTTATATTTTCTCTGCCTAATTCATGCAAAGATTGTATTGGCTTGAGTTTATTGGCCAAAATATTGTGTACTTTGTTGTCAGTTCTACACAGCACATTTGGCCTCTTTGAACATTTCTGCTATAGACAATCAGCAATAGAGAGGGCTACACAAAAGGTAACTGTTAACTCATTTCTTAATTAAAAGGCCCTGCACATTGAATAATCACATTTGTTCTCAACTCTCGGGACTTGAAAAAGATGCCTCATTTTCCCATGAATTTTCACTATCTGGATCCCTTAACAGCTTCCTTACAATTTGCTTATGTCTCTTTAAAAAGAAGATGAAGTAAAATGACATTTGTTTCCTTTGGCAAAAAAAAATTAGACCTGAAAACCACATGCTGCCACTAATTTGTCACTCTTTTAAGTCTCCATTCAACTCTTAGGTTGGAGAAGGCAATGGCACCCCACTCCAGCGCTCTTGCCTGGAAAATCCCATGGATGGAGGAGCCTGGTGGGCTACAGTCCATGGGATCGCTAAGAGTTGGACATGACTGAGCGACTTCACTTTCACTTTTCACTTCCCTGCATTGGAGAAGGAAATGGCAACCCACTCCAGTGTTCTTGCCTGGAGAATCCCAGGGGCGAGGGAGCCTGGTGGGCTGCCGTCTATGGGGCCGCACAGAGTTGGACACAACTGAAGCGACTTAGCAGCAGCAGCAGCAACTCTTAGGTTGTGCGGGTAGCAAAACTACTATGAGAAATCTTTTGATATTTGTCCTAGCCTCAACTAGAGAGAAGATGATTTGTCTCTGAGAGCTCAGGCCCAATTCTGTCAGACATGACTCAAAGCACTAAGTGAAAATGAATGGCTTCCTAGGCATTTAGTACTAAATGAATTTGTACTAAATAAATTTTATATTCTTTTTTCTTTGCTGGTTAGATCTTTTATGAACAAATGCTTTCTCTGAAGAACTGAATTTACATTTCTTACTGCAGGTGTTAACAAGTTTTGTTTCACCCATCACATCTACAAAAGTACAGGGCATTCAATAACCGTATTTCTTTTTCAGTATACTTTTTATTTTTTATTAATTTTTATTGGAGTACAGTTGATTAACAATGTTGTATTAGTTTCTACTGTACAGCAAAGTGAATCTATTATGCATATACACATAACTACTCTTTTTAAAATTCTTTTTCCCATATAGGTCATTGCAGAATATTGAGTAGAGTTCCTTGTGCTATACAGGAGGTTCTTTTTTTTCCTTTTATGGGGGGCGGGGGGCAATCTTTCTTTTTTTCCTTTGGAGTACTATTGTTTTATATTGTTGTGTTAGTTTCTGCTCAGCTTGGTGGTCTGTGATGATCTAGATGGGTGGGATGGGGATAGGGATGGGAAGGAGGTCCAAAAGAAAGGGGATATATATGTATACATGTAGCTGATTCACTTCATTGTATAATAGATGCTTCTCTACGTACTGTTTGGTTGGGCACCACATCAATCAGAGCAATAATTACAAAAATAATAATGGTAACAATGACATTACCTTAAGGAGGACTTGCTACATGCCAGACAATGTTTTCCTAGGGATGATGACCTGGTGATGAGTATGTCATGAATGTATCACTTTCTCACCAACTTTCATTTAGAAATAAGGTGACATTTAAATTCACACCCAAATGTCAGCAAATTCAATCTCCCATCCTTTCTGAGTCTACCAGGTTCCTCTTCCAGAGGAGTGTCTGAGATTCCCTCTCAAAAATATGTATATGCTTCAAGCATTTATCCTCTTTCACTTATCTCTCCAACTGGGCATCCTACTTTGATTTGACTCAGAAAATCACCTGAAATCTCATGCCTCCAGGTTAATTGCTGCTGGTTCAAGACTATAATATTTTAAAATTTTTAGGATAATCATTTTTAAAGTATAAATAAATACACAACTATATATATAAATACACATTTTATGTATATTGCATATAATTATATGTGTGTGTTCAGTCACTTAGTCTTGCCCAAAATTTTGCGACCCCATGTCTATAGCCTGCCAATCTCTGTCCATGGGATTTCCCAGGCAAGAATACCAGAGTGGTTTGCCATTTCCTTCTCCTGATGATCTTCCAACACAGAGATTGAACCCGTGTCTTTTATGTATCCTGCATTGGCAGACAGATTCTGTACCATTGTACTACCTGGGAAGCCCCACATATAGTTATATATAATTAATAGTTTGATCTATTTATATATATTAATGGATTAACAGTTGATGGACGTGAGTCTGAGTGAACTCTGGGAGTTGGTGATGGACAGGGAGGCCTGGCGTGCTGCGATTCATGGGGTTGCAGAGTCGGACACGACTGAGCGACTGAACTGAACTGACTGAATAGTCTATATCAACAGACTATGAAATTAATTAATTAATTAGTTGAACATTATGCTACTATAAATAGATACTCTTAAGAAATAAAGACCAAATCCACCCTCACAGTCCCTTCCAAACTCCTACTGCTTCTCTGAGCTGAAAGCACGCTAATTCCTCACAAGAAGATTCCGTTTTCATGTCATGTCTTGTGGTTTATATCCAACTTTCTTCAGCCCCAGAGCTGAGAAGACTTCCTTCCAAAAGATCAGGAACAACTTAATTCTGTCCCCAAGATGAATGGAATTACAACATCTATTTACAGAGGTGGTTGCTCTGGTGGATATTCTCTCATTTGAAATTATCTCATCTATTTATCCACCAGATATAAAATTTCCAGTATCAGGTATTATGCGAAGTAGGGGATGCTAAGTGATAACAAACAACAGGAACAAAATTGTTCTTTGTTTTTTAAGATAATATACTCTGTTGAGGAGATGTTGCATATCTCAAAGACAGGCAATTTTAACTTAAATATGTGTGAGACGCTAGAGTTCTGTTCCTGAAGCACTCAGCATTCTTTTTCAAATATTTTTTTCTACTGTGAAGGAAAAATCCATCCTGAGTTTGTCTCTTACACATACATACACACACACACACACACACATGCACAAACCTCCCTAGAGCAAACAAACACAATATTTGGTGATAAATGAGATTGAGGGGGAAGAATTGTAATCCTGCCTGGTTCGGCTTATGTTAATGAACCAGACTATGATACCAAAGAGAATATTTAGCAGTTTAATTTGATGCACCTCAGTTTAGATTACTTCGCTGGTTGAAGCCTTCCTCATGAATAAGGAATATATATTTACTTCATTATTTTCACAATTAAGTGACTTATTCCTATGATTTTTTATACCAAAATAGGCATTGCTAAAGATGACTTCAGCTATGGATAACAATTGTTACTACTAATACTATTTCTATTATTATTGCTATTCTAAGAATACAAGTACCATTATTTTTATTACTATTATAAATATGTTTTTTGGAGCTTCAAAGAAGATGAACTTCTTCATACTTCTTTTCAAACAATTTTCTTGTGAATCTTTAAATCACCATAAGTTTATTTGTCAAATTTATTTTAATATGAAATTGCAAATTTATAGACAATAACTTATCCAAGGTTTGCAATTATTGTCTTTCTGAATCCACACTTGTGCTTTTTACCTCTATGCTATGAGGTAGGGGAGAATTTGTTTTCTTTAGAAGACTGATGACTTACTTTTCCCAACATAACTTATCCAGCTCAACTTGCTAATATGTTGGAAGAGAGATGGAGAATAGAAAAATAAGCCATCCATGTCAAGACAAATGACAAAGAAAAGTCTTTACAGTGACATGGAGGAAAAGCTACAAGAAATGTACAAATAATATTTGATTTTTGAATTTATTAACCTAGAGTGATTTCAGCAGACTGCTTAGTAATTTTCAAATATCTTTGTCAAAACTTTCTCCTAATTTTCATTATGAAAACAATACCTTCTATGCATGTTCCAAATGTAAAATGATGCTAAAAATATTTTATGTAAATTTTAAAATAAGAGCTAATTCACCTCCCAAAATGTCAGATTCACTTCTTTGCTAGGTCAGGCTCTGTATCACTGCTCCCTGCCTCCAGCGGTCTGGTGGTTCATACATAAGGACTTAAGTTTTCTCCAAATTTGCTGGCATATTGAGTGCAGCACTTCCACAGCATCATCTTTCAGGATTTGAAACAGCTCAACTGGAATTCCACCACCTCCACTAGTTTTGTTTGTAGTGATACTTCCTAAGGCCCACTTCACATTCCTAAGGACTCCACTCCAATTCCTAAGGACTTCACATTCCAGGATGTCTGGCTGTAGTTGAGTGATTACACCATCGTGATTATTTGGTTCATGAAGATCTTTTTTGTATAGTTCTTCTGTGTATTCTTGCCACCTCTTGTTAATATCTTCTGCTTCTGTTAGATCCCTACCATTTCTGTCCTTTATTGAGCCCATCTTTGCATGACATGTTCCCTTGGTATCTCTAATTTTCTTGAAGAGATCTCTAGTCTTTCCCATTCTATTATTTTCCTCTATTTCTTTGCATTGATCGCTGAGGAAGACTTTCTTATCTCTCCTTGTTATTCTTTGGAACGCCTCATTCAAATGGGTATATCTTTCCTCCTTTGCTTTTCACTTCTCTTCTTTTCACAGCTATTTGTAAGCCCTCCCCAGACAGCCATTTTGCCTTTTTGCATTTCCTTTTCTTGGGGATGGTCTTGCTCCCTCTCTCCTGTACAATGTCACAAACCTCTCTCCGTAGTTCATCAGGCACTCTATCTATCAGATATAGTCCCTTAAATCTATTGCTCACTTCCACTGTATAATCAGAAGGGATTTGATTTAGGTCATACCTGAATGGTCTAGTGGTTTTCCCCACTTTCTTCAATTTAAGTCTGAATTTGGCAATAAGGAGCTCATGGTCTGAGCCACAGTCAGCTCCCGGTCTTGTTTTTGCTGACTGTATAGACCTTCTCCATCTGGCTGCAAAGACTATAGTTAATCTGATTTCGGTGTTGGCCATCTGGTGATGTCCATGTGTAGAGTTTTCTCTTGTCTTGTTAGAAGAGGGTGCTTGCTATGACCAGTGTTTTCTCTTGGCAAAACTCTATTAGCCTTTGCCCTGATTCATTCTGTACTCCAAGGCCAAATTGCCTGTTATTCCAGGTGTTTCTTAACTTTCTACTTTTGCATTCCAGTCTCCAAAATGAAAAGGACATCTTTTCTGGATATTAGTTCTAAAAGGTCTTGTAGGTCTTCACAGAACTGTTCAGTTTCAGCTTCTTCAGTGTTACCAGTCGGGGCATAGAATTGGATTACCGTGATATTGAATGGTTTGCCTTGGAAACAAAGAGAGATCATTCTGTTGTTTTTGAGAATCTCTGTGGTAACAAGTGGCCTAAAATATTAATGGCTTACAACATCAAAGGTTGACTTTTTATGTATTTACATATCCATCACAGAACACTCCAGAACTCATGACTATTGGAACCATCTTTCTCTGGGACATAGCTGGTCCTGTAATGGAGGGTAAAGGGAATAGGGGGACCTCAGGCTGGCTCTTAAAGTCTCTGCTCAGAAGTGATACATGTTACTTGCAGCCATATTCCATTGATCAAAGCAGGTCACATCACTGTTTTTGTGTTCAGTGGAGTAGGGAAGGATAATCCTATAGAAAAGGATACTAAAGGGAAGAGCAGCAAACATTTTGAATGGAAATATAATCTACTGCAAAGGACATTCGATCGAGAAGGTTATGTGCTCTTGAAAAACGTGGGGGGAGCCTATGGTCAGATAAGTCTGGGGACTGCTGCTTACTCTAGCCACTTCTGGAGCTGCACAATGTAACCCAGCATATTAAAGGCTCACAGAAGTCCTGCAATAGAACACAACTAATATTATTAACCCCAAGTTTCCAAGCTTTATTTCCATGGTGTTTTCAAACACCACCTCAACACATGTCAACAATTTGACATTGGACAAAGACATCATTTGTGCTGTAGACAAAAAAATATTTTCTTCTTCTACGACTACAAAGCAGGCATATGGGATGTTCCTAGTAGAATACTGCATAATAAATTTTGTGTAGCTTCAAGCTATTCATGTGTTTAAAAAAAATTCTGATATTCTACTAAGTCATCAAAAAAGCCCAGGGAACTCTATGCAAATATCTTCTTGTTATTCTAACTAGTTAAAGTCTGTTGAAATTTAGTAGCATTATTAGAGAGCACTTAAGAAGTAAATCTAATAAACCGGTTCTTCCAGGTATGATGAGAGTATTCCAGAAAAGATTTTACTTTAAAATCTTCCTCATTACCATATTTGGGATTAGGCAATTCCTGTAAATTGAAGCAATGCACTTTTTCCCCCCATTTATGGGAACTTGTCATTTTACAAGTTGATCAGCAGTTCTGTATTTACAAATAAACATGAAAGTACTCAAATCTATCAGCATCATGATGTGGGAGGTCATTTCCTACTTTTTCTCTACCTCCACCCAACACTATTGGGGGGAGGTAGAGAAAACGTCTTGTATACATATACAAATACAACACGTCCTTGTATCCCTGCTGGGATGCTGGTGATGTATAGTGTTTTTGCTGCTGTGTAAGTAGAGGGTGTTGTTTCTCAAGTTACTATGTGGCTAGAGCATGCCACAAACAGAGGTGGTTGTGGTCATTGCCCAGTTTTTCCATGGTTAAGTCACTGCTGGTGACACCATTTTTGAAAACCCATGCTCTGCTCTCTGATGCTTTCCTCTGCTCTATCACTGCCTCTCAGTCTTTCCCTGGCTCCTCTTCCTGATCTAGTCATCACATAATGGAGTTCTTCTTATTAGTCCCTTGACCTTTTCTCAGCTCACTCTGCGTATGCCTGCCAATGTGAATGAGTCCTCTTTCTAGGCTTGGGCCCCACCTGGATCTATCTCAGTTGTTCAGTCTTGTCTGGTTCTTTGCAAACCCATGGACTATACCCACCAGGCTCCTCTGTCCATGGAATTCTCCAAGCAAGAATACTGGAGTGGGTTGCCATTTCCTCCTCTAAAGGATCTTCCTGACCCAGGGATTGAACCTGGGTATCCTGCATTGGCAGGCAGGTTCTTTGTCATCTGAACGACCAGAGATACCTCCCTCCCTGAGCTTTGGTATCATATTCTAATTGCCGAGAGATGGTCTCCACTTGGTGCTACATATCGCCTCAGAGTGAATGTATCCCAAACAAAAGTCTTCATTTTCTTCCTAAACTTTTTCTAATATTCCATTTCCCATTCATTGTTTCACTACTTAATTTAGTCTCCTGATTAAGAATGGGACATAATCTCTGACCCCTCCATTTCTTCTACCCAAGACTCCAACTCATTCCCATATTCAGTGCAATATTAGAAGTATGAGACTTGAGACTTCCTCTCTATGTACTTCCTCTCCATGTACTGTCTTGATTCAGATGCCGATCCCATCTGCTTGGATACTGAAAGTGTGGTATCGTGGTGAAAAGTATGGGCTCTGGCATCCAGACAGCTTGGGATGGAATTCTGACTCTAACCACTTCTTATAGACTGATGAAGCCAAGTTATTTAACCTCCCTGGGCCTGAGTTTCCTCTTCTACAAAGAAGGATCATTACGTCATGCTGTGCTCAGCCGCTCAGTCATGTCTGACTCTTCGTGACCTCATGGACTGTACCTCCGTAGGCTCCTCTGTCCATGGAATTTTCTAGGCGAGAATGCTAGATCAGTTGCCATTTCCTACTCCAGGGGATCTCCCCTACTCAGGGATCAAGCCTGCATCTGCTGCACTGGTAGGCAGATTCTTTACCACTGTGCCACTGGGGAGCATGAGGATCCTTCTAGTCACTAAATGGGGCTGTTGTGAGGATTACTTTGGTAAATATACATGAAATGTCTCGCACATTATAAATGCACACTGAGTGTTAGTTACTAGTATCATAACAACATCTTGGCTCATTTCACTGGTTCTAGTATTTTTCCGTTCTCATTAGAATCACCTTCCTAAGATATAAATCTTATCATGTCACTCCTTACCTTCTACTGACTTTCTACCATTTAAAGGATAAAGTTAACTTTCCTAGCAGGACTTGTAAGACCCTTCAAAAATCTCTTCCTAACTGCCCTTTTGGGTTTATTTCTGGCCACATGAGGCTTTAAATGCTGGGTCTGCGCTAAACTTCTCACCATTTCTCATTCTCTTCATTGATACTCTGCACCTTTGCAAATACTACTTCCACGCTTGTCAGCTTTCCTAAGTTGTGCTGCTTTTAATGACCATCCCCAGGTCTCAATGGTTTTCAACAACATAAATTTACTTCTTACTTAAATTATAGGCAGCTTCAACTCTATTCCAGAAGTCTCCTTTACTCCAAGATCTATACTGAATAAGCAGTCCCTTTCTGAAAATGGCTCTTCATGTGGCAGAGGGGGAAGAGTGACCTTGGAATTTTATGACAGATCTTAAAGATTTTGTTCAGAAATGGCACAAAACACTTCTATGCAGATTTTATTGGCCAAAGTAAGTAACTTGGCTAAGCATGACCTTAATTAGGGTGGGGAGATACAACCTCTCCTGTCCCTATATATCTCTCCCTAAATTAGGAAGAAGAAACTAACAATTAGAAGCAATAATATAGGCTCCCATCATTCCCTATATTTGAAACACCCTCACATGTCCTTGCTTTCCCCATTTTTCAAAATCTTCTAAGCCTTGTTATCACTTCCCTTACGGAATTTTTCTGTTGGCACCAGACAGTTAGCTCATTTCTCATCATTCTTTCAGGACAGCAGCCCCATTTTTAATAAAGTGCTTGTCAAGCTGTTATTAAAAATATGTGTTTACATCCCCTTTTCTCTCATGGGCAAAGGCTACAACTTCTCGATTTCTCTATCCCTGGCTCTAAGCATCTTAAGACTCAGAACATGTCAACAGAATGAATGAATGAGGCAGTTTGTTGCTTGGCCATTTATAGGCAAGGTTGGTTAAGCTTTTCTGCTAATACAGTGGGAGGTGGCCAAGTAAATAAGTAACTCCTTTATGCAGGCAGAAAGGAGACTTAAAGACCAGTGAAAAACACATGTGCTTTTTTCCCTCCATGCCCACCAAATATTATGTCATTTTCTTATTTTGCCCTTTCCATGGCTATGTACCAAGACAAAATGCTTTGGAAATATACTATCTGTGCATGTAGCCTTGAGAATTTATACACATGAAATATTCAAATAAAAGCAGTTGTGCCTTATAGTTTGTAAAACTTTGTTTCAAATCCAGTTATCTACTGAAAAGACTGTACCAGTAAAACTGTCTTGATGAACTATCAGTAAGTCTTATCTTCGGCAGCTTTTTGGGAACATACAAAACCAAATTGACAAAGTATTCAGTTTTACCTCCTAAGTATTGCAGACTCATTCTCTGTCATCTCTCTCCTCTGGCACCGTCTTAATTCAGGTTCTTATCACTTCTTGCACACATGCGTGCTAAGTTGCTTTAGTCATGTCTGACTCTTTGCAACCCTATGGACTATAGCCCATCAGGCTCCTCTGTCTATGGGATTCTCCAAGCAAGAATACTAGAGTATGTTGCCATTTCCCCTTCCAGGGGATCTTCCCAGCCCAGGGATTGAACTGGCATCTCATATGTCTCCTGCATCAACAGGCAGGCTCTTTACCCCTGCCCTGGGAAGCCCTTGTCACTCCTTACCTGCACTTTTACTACAAACTCCTTCTTGGTTTCTCTCTGCCCAGAATACCCTCCTCTAATCAGGCTCAGAGGTTAAAGCATCTGCCTCCAATGCGGGAGACCCGGGTTTGATCCCTGGGTTGGGAAGATCCTCTGGAGAAGGAAATGGCAATCCACTCCAGTATTCTTGCCTGGAGAATCCCATGGACTGAGAAGCCTAGTAGGTTACAGTCCACAGGGTCGCAAAGAGTCAGACACGACTGAGCGACTTCACCTCACCTCACCTCAATCAAGTGTGACTTAATTTGGGTAGTATACTCATTTTCACTATATTGATTCTTCCGATCCATGAACATGGTATGTTTCTCCATCTATTAGTGTCCTCTTTGATTTCTTTCATCAGTGTTTTATAATTTTCTATATATAGGTCTTTAGTTTCTTTAGGTAGGTATATTCCTAAGTATTTTAGTCTTTTCGTTGCAATGGTGAATGGAATTGATTCCTTAATTTCTTTTTCTACTTTCTCATTATTAGTATATAGGAATGCAAGGGATTTCTGTGTGTTGATTTTATATCCTGCAACTTTACTATATTCATTGATTAGCTCTAGTAATTTTCTGGTGG
>SJXQ01007604.1:7477-17625 GCA_006408695.1 Aepyceros melampus | reverse complement strand
GTGGTACATATACACAATGGAGTATTACTCAGCTATTAAAAAGAATACATTTGAATCAGTTCTAATGAGGTGGATGACGCTGGAGCCGATTATACAGAGTGAAGTAAGCCAGAAAGAAAAACATCAATACAGTATACTTACACATATATATGGAATTTAGAATGATGGTAATGATAAACCTGTACGCAAGACAGCAAAAGAGACACAGATGTATAGAATGGCCTTTTGGACTCTGTGGGAGAGGGAGAGGGTGGGATGGGTTGGCAGAGTGGCAGTGTAACATGTGTGATATCATAAGTGAATTGAATCGCCAGTCCAGGTTTGATGCAGGATGCAGGATGCTTGGGACTGATGCACGGGGATAATCCAGAGAGAGGGTGTGGGGCAGGAGGGGGGAGGTGGGGGTCGGGATTGGGAGTTCATGTACACTTGTGGCTGATTCATGTTGATGTGTAGCAAAACGAATACAGTATTGTACAGCAAAACAAACTAAAAAATAAAAATTAATTAAAGAAAAAAAAGTGTGACTTAATTGATGAAGGATGCATTTTCATTACGCATCACCTTCCTTCTACACTCTCTCCAATGCCCTCTCTTCCAGTTCAGTTCAGTTCAGTTGCTCAGTCACGTCCGACTCTTTGTGACCCCATGAACCGCAGCATGTCAGGCCTCCCTGTCCATCAACAGCTCCCGGAGTTTACCCAAACTCATGTCCATTGAGTCAGTGATGCCATCCAACCATCTCATCCTCTGCCATCCCCTTCTCCTCCTGCCCTCAATCTTTCCCAGCATGAGGATCTTTTCAAATGAGTCAGCCCTTCGCATCAGGTGGCCAAAGTATTGGAGTTTCAGCTTCAACATCAGCCCTCTGTTTACATGTCCTCCAATAGGGTTAAGTCTTCTCCCTGTATATCTTTTTATCATCATGTTTTATCACATCACATTGTAATTGTCTGTTTATATGTCTGTTTCCTCTTAAGGGAATAAGAGTTTTCTGAGAGTAAGTATTGTGGTGTAAGATTCATCTCTTAATCAGAGCAAAGTGCCTTTGAACACACATAAGGTGCTCAATTAATGTTTGGTACGTTGAGGTCCCATTGAACTGAAGGCAAAAATTACAGCTTACACATTTTGTGCTAAATAATACAGTACAATTGAAAGGAGATTTTGATCTGGGCTTTAATGTGTGATTTTCATGATTCATGAAGAATGCAGTGTTTATGTTTTGATTTAATTTATATGAATTTTAACTTTTATATATAAGCTCTGTGCAAATCTTTTTGGAAATGAACTAATTCTCATGAGAATTTTAGTAGACTAAGAAAAAAGTCTATAAAAATTACCCTTCATAAAACCTTGTATGGCTAAAGAAAATTTAGAAGATACAATGCCTCTTTATTATCCTTGCCACTGAAAACAAAAAATGAAACTTTTACTGAGATATAAAAACTAAAGAAAGAAAGAGAATTTAAGTTATGTGTGCCTTAGAAAAACAGTATGACATGCTAATTTGGCCAGATCTCCTGAAAGAAAAGAAGCCAAGTGCAAATTACGTTTATCTAATTTAGCTCGAGAATGAAATTTTCAGTTTTGGTAACTCTAACACATGTTATGTAAGAGATCATGAGTATAAGAGGGAGAGAAAAAGGGCGAGAGAAGTTGTAATTAAAGTAAATCTTCCCAGAACCCTGGATTGCACCAGGAACGTGGCCAGAATAAGCAAGGCTACTGACTTCTGCCAGGGTCATGTTTAGAGGTTACTTTATCATAGCCCTTGCTCAAAAAACATAATTTGAGCAAAGAAGGGTTCCCAATGTTCAGTGATCTCCATGTGCTTCCCATTAGGGTCGGAAGAAGAAATGCTGTGGTGTCTTCCGCAAAGGGAATGGAATGGGAGCTTTCAGATCTCTTTCCGACTTGGCAAGAGATGCCAGTCTGGACATCAGGAAGGCTCAGCTATTTCTAGAGTACAGGAGCACACAGCCATAACGACACCTAGGAACCACTGTAAATAGTTACTTACTTACTCCTTTTCCAGACAGGAAAGTGTCTAGTTCAACTCAGAATTGCTATCTACCTGAATCTAAACAACATTATGATTTTTGAAGTCTAAGTTGAGCGCAAAATATTATTAGTGATTTCCTTTGCTAGCCAAGCTCAGATTTGGAAGCCCCCTGAAATGGCCTGTCAAATCTTTACTCATCACCCACTCCCTACCAAGAGAAAAGGACAGATCACATAGGCCAATTAAAACATTTTCCTACCTCCCATCAGCAACCAGGATAGTGTGAGGCCAAACCAAGGGAAGCATCATGGTCAGTTGCTTATCCAATATCCATTTCCCTCTTTTTCCTCACTTAACACTTGTCCAGCTAAATATTCTCTTTTCCAGCCAATAAAACACAAGGAGATGTTTGCCTGGGAGTTCTGATAAAGCCTTTGCCTTCCTGTTAGAAGGAGACAGAGATAACATTCTCTTCCTGTTTTCATAGCACAAATGATGTCAACTACAGCAAACATCTTGGAACATCTTGAAACATGAGGCTCTAAGGATAACAGAGCAGAAAGATAGAATGACCTGGGTACCTCATGGCATTATGAACTATAAAAAACTCCAGCAATCACTTAACTCTGGATTTTTGTATGAGTGAATCCCCTATTCATTGAAGCGACTATGGCTTGGGTTTTCTGGTAATTGCAGTCTAAGATGTCCCTAACTTTATATACCAAGTCTATTAACAGAAGCTCAATTAAGGATTCTCAGAGGAAAGCCAGTCTCAGGCTACTAGCAGTAGAGAGAGAACAGTTTAGAAGAGGTAGAAGCTATAGTCAGATTTCACTCCCCATTTCCAAATGTCCCTTCGTTTCCCCTGCAACATCCTCATGAAATTTTGGACCAGTCCTCTTGCTCGTGTTTAGTTGCTCAGTGGTGTCTAACTGTTTGCAACACTATGGACTGAGGCCTGTCAGGCTCCTCTATCCACGGGTTTTTCCAGGAAATAATTCTGGAGTAGGTTGCTCTTTCCTCCTCCAGGAAATCTTCCTGACCCAGGGAGGGAACCCACATCTCCTGCATGGGCAGGTGGATTCTTTACTACTGAGCCACCTGGGAAGCCCCAGACCAGTCATGCTGCTACTGCTGCTAAGTCGCTTCAGTCGTGTCCGACTCTGTGCGACCCCATAGACGGTAGCCCACCAGGCTCCCCCATCCCTGGGATTCTCCAGCAAGAACACTGGAGTGGGTTGCCATTTCCTTCTCCAATGCATGAAAGTGAGAAGTAAAAGTGAAGTCGCTCAGTCGTGTCCGACTCTTAGCGACCCCATGGACTGCAGCCTAGCAGGCTCCTCCGCCCATGGGATTTTCCAGGCAAGAGTACTGGAGTGGGGTGCCATTGCCTTCTCCGCAGACCAGTCATAGAAGATGGAATTAAAAGTTCCCATTTTAAAATATCAGTCCTGATATATGATGTACCAATATTATGACTTCATTGCTTTGAATCATAAAGTTTCTTCCAGTACTAAGAATCATTAGCATCTATCCTGCCCTTTTAGATTTCAGCAGAGTTGGTAACTTAAGAGGCTTAGTTGATTGAAAATAATAGAAGTCTTACACTTATTTATAATTTTAAATAAAAGAAGATATGGCTTTATCCCATCAAATTTTACATAATCACATCTCTTTTAAGAAAATTCTATCTTTAAATTCCAGTGGGAGGTACAGTTTTACCCTTTTATTACTCAAGTTTAAGATTCAGATATAAGACTTTCATGTGGATTCTATAATCATCTTTTGCAAATTATGTTTTTATATGATATTCATTGCCATCATTTTCCAAGTGCTAACATGTAGGTTTCTATAGGCATAGATCATATTTCTGTATTTTTTTTATAAAAAAAAAAAAACAACTGGTAACATCTGGTTGATGGACTGGGTTATGGATGTGTGCACCTGGAGTACAGCCAGGCCCATGCAAACATACAATTACACTCCATCCATCACATCAAAGCCATTTTCTATCCTGGCTCTAATTTTGGTTTGGCACATTGTTTCATCTTGTTCTGCTCCAAAAGTCTGCAATAGTATTGAAAAGAATGGATAGAAATGGGCAACTTGCTAATCTACTTTTAACTCTCCCAACTGGAGAAGTGCCCACCGAAGAATTTAGAAATGAAACAAATTCATCACTTAAACATTTCTATTAATGATAATAGCCACCATTGGCTGAGATATTTACCAGGTGCTCTGAAGATTCTGAACTCTGTGCAGACATCTGGCCCTCACACGTCTGGGAGGAGATCTCAGTCTTCTGATACAAAGTCCTTCACGCATCCAGTCAGTGCATGTTATAAGCAGCCTCTGGGCTGGACTTTGGGACTGCAGTAGAGAAAAAGGCAAATCTGCTGCTCCCCACTCCATGCTGGGCACCACTTTCTGCATATACACAGATGTCTCATGCAGTCTAATGGAGGGCTAGGGGAAGAGATATCCCACTGCAACAAGAGGGAAACTAGGAGCATAATGACAAGCCCTAACTAAGAGGAGGACAGGAGGTAAAATCTTACTGAGAAAATGATGTTTAAACCTAGACATTCAGGGTTACTTACTTAACAGGAGAAGTGGTACTGGCACTGGGGATGAACTACTTCCAGGCAGATGAGACAAGATGTGGTTGGATAACACGGGGTCAAGAAAGGGCCAGAGAGCACTTTCGGGGGACTGAAAAGGGGCACTGCTGGGGGAGCTAAGAGAACCAGGGACAGATGTGAGAGGGACACTACTTTTTGGGAGCATGCTTGGGACTTTATCCTAAAGGCAAGGTGAAGCCATCTCTAGAGTGGTAATTGTCACAGTTTTGTGTGAGTGTGAATGTGTGTGTGTGTGTGTGTGTGTGTAGAGGGGGGAGTAAAGACCGTGGGGTGAGTAGGGAGAAGAAAAATCAGATTTAAATGCAGATTCAGAGAAATTCCCACCTTTGTCCAAAGTCATTCCAAAGCTAGAATCTGATCCCAGTGTGCTTGATTCCCACCCTTTGCTCTTTACCCATCACTCTCTACCATTTTCTAACTTTACCAGCTCTCTGCTAGTCAGGGTGTGTGCATGCTCAGTTGCTCAGTCTTGTTCAACTCTTTGTGACCCCATGGACTTTCCCTGTCAGGCTCTACTGTCTATGGGATTCTCCAGGCAAGAATACTGAAGTGGATAGCCATTCCCTTTTCCAGGGGGTCGTCCCCACCCAGGGATGGAACCCTTGTATTGTAGGCAGATTCTTACCATTTGAGCCACTAAGAAAGCCAAAGCATGATATGAGACTCTCCAATTAGTCCTCTTGGCTTTAAGTATTTTTAACCAAACTTATTGCTATAAAGCCCCATAAAAGTCATTACATCATAGAAAAAAAAAAAAAGGATTTTCAATTCTCGCTAAATCCCAAAATACATTTTTAACTTTCCATTTTTTTTTTCTTTTAGGTTAGAAGTTGTATTCACTTAGAATTGTTAGTAGGACATATGATTTTGCTCAGACAAATAAGGAACAAAATATAAAATTCAGAGGTAGTATTTGCTTAGGTCTTTGAGTACCTTTTTAAAAAGGCCTTAGATCCCTGAGGATTAATCAAGCACCTCTCAGACTTTGTCTTTCAAAGCTCAAGAAAGGAATGGCTTCTAATAGGATAAAAGGTATATTAAGACTTGGACTGGGGAACTTGCCTGAATGATTTTCTTTAGAACTAGTTTTGCTTTGGCAAATTTTATAAAATGCTCCAAGCTTTTCACTTTGTTTTCTAGATTATTTACCCAGTCTAAACCATCTGTCTATAAGTTAGCAACATTTTTATATACTCTATCTATCAGAATTAAATGGATCAGATTATGCACATATTTCTTAGTATTAATTTAAACTGAGGAGATCTATGATACTACTGTAATTTATCACAATTATGTTCTTTAGAATACTGCCTTCTTAAAGTGTCGAGCTAACCCCTCCCCCATTTTTTTTTACAAGTACTGATCTTGCTAGATCATGTTTAAACCTGAACTAGTAATGCATAGCGTTATACTTCAAAGAACCACAAATCTTAAAGTGCATGCTCCTTAATCATAAAAAAGAATAAAATGGATCAAAATGATTTTGCTTATTAAAAATAATTAGATTTTTAACAACAGTCAGTTCTCAAATCAGTGAAATTGAATCCCACATTGCATGGGAAAAAGCTTGTTCTTGAAATGCTATACAATTTAAAACTGGTGTCATTAAATCTAGCAAATTAGGGGAGAGGGTAAGGATAAGATTGCCTTATTTGATTAAAGAACACTATGTAGAAAATATCGGAATGAAATTACAGCATGATTCAAATTTTACTTACAAATTGCAATAGAGGTCAGAAGGGAAAAGAAAACATGTGTGCATGTGTGCGTGTGTTTGTGTCCTTCCCCGCCCCTCCTTTGTCCTCAGGCAGGATGTAGCCCCACCATTTAAAAATGGGGTCCCTAGGGAAAGGAAAAAGTCCTTAGCTAAATCTTCCAGATCAACGTGGAAGCTCAGAATGACTACGGTGGGGGTGGTAAAATTTGTTCTTACACAATTTAGAAACTCTCTTCTCTTAATTAGAACTTTTGCATGTTTTTCTCATTTAATTTTCAAAACCCCAGGAGTGGATCACATATTGATTAGTACCATCTGATATTATTCTGAGACACATTCCATCCAGTAACTTACCTTCTGGATGATTAAGTGACTTTACTAAGTGACTTAGTAAAGGCAAGATCTAGAATTAGTTTCAAGTATTGTTTCTTATTTTCCCTTTCTGTCCTAAATACAAAGATACAGACTTTCATCGCTTACCTTCTGGCAATAAATTATTTCCGTGAGAGAACAGATTGCTAAAAAGGATCCTTTAATTCTGATGGGTAGAGACAGATCCTGTAGGGGAAGCTGATTTGTAAACTGGGGACTTTCTGGGACGATTGGTCAAATAGAGATGGGAGGAGGGTATTGGAGATGAGAGAGGAATGATATAATGTAGGGAGGTGAATTATTTTTTAACTTATCCTTGGACCCTAAAGACCCATGTACCATTGTGAACAGCATTTTGGTGTTTCTTTGACATGATGTCTCCACCCTTGTGCCAGGCATAGCATACAAAGGGAAAGTAGCCATCCTATTATAGTAATACACATAACTAGGGACCTGCATATAACTGCTACTTCAAAGGGGAAAAACGCTTTTAATAATGATAGCAAATAGGAAGAAGAAATGTCATTTATGAAGTACTTATTACACATCAACTATCATCATCGTTAAAAATTATTAAATTTATTGGGTCTTATGTACCAGACACTGTTCTAAGATCTTTACATATATCATCTCACTTAATTCCCATAATTACTCAATCAAGTACATACCATCACTATCTTCCTTTAGAGAAGAAGAAACAAAGACACAGGCAGGACAGCTACTTGTCCAAGAACCCAGGAGCCAAGCCCAGGGATCTGACTCCAGGGACTCTAGATGATTTACGTGTTTCCTTCAAAAGATTTGTGTTGACTCCTTTTCCCATGCCAGGCTCTGACCAAAGCTGACACAACGCCTGCTCTCTTGGAACTTACATTTTAGCAGGGAGAGACAGTAGGCAAATGATGATATCATCAGATTGCTATTGCTAAGTCACTTCAGTCGTGCCCGACTCTGTGCGACCCCATAGATGGCAGCCCACCAGGCTCCGCCGTCCCTGGGATTCTCCAGGCGAGAACACTGGAGTGGGTTACCATTTCCTTCTCCAATGCATGAAAATGAAAAGTGAAAGTGAGGTCGCTCAGTCGTGTCCGACTCTTCGCGACCCCATGGACTCTAGCCTACCAGGCTCCTCCATCCATGGGATTTTCCAGGCAAGAGTACTGGAGTGGGATGTCACTGCAATGGCGCTGAAGCCTCTGAAGGGTTTATACAGTGCTATGCCCTGGTCTCCTGTAGCCATCATGACACTGCTATTCCTATTCTTCACCGCAGAAGCAAGGTTTAGGGAGAGAAAGAAAACATACTTGAGCACTTGGCTGAGGACAATTGACTCAAACTCTCCCAAGTTAGGAATCAATTATTTTACTCAGGGGTATGTCACATTTAGTGGCCATTAGCAAATCATTTAACTTGGAATCCTAAATGGTAATTACATGCACATTAAGAGTTCCAGAACATGAGTTTTACTTTAGCACAACTCACCCTATTTTTAAATGCAGAGACTTCCTACTGCTTATATAACAGAGACCAGGCATTTAACTGACCACTCACATGGGCATGCAGGCAAGGCAGACTCAGCCAGGGAGGCCGCGCTTATACGCAACTTTTCATCTGTTTTGTGGAATGTAGGCTTTGGATGAAAGACTGTGTTTATCTCTGTCCAAAGCACTGGAAATAAAAGGTCTGTGCAGATGTTTTAAGGACACCATATAGACTATTCATAAACTTTTGTGGTCAGTTGAGCCACTGGAGTCAGGACCAATGACTCACTCTGAACTGGGTTCCGTTGGTTCTTAAAATATTATTTCAGTCTTGTCCTTAGCAAAGTTAATGTGTTCATCATTGACACTGCTAGTGGGGAAGCGGGTGGTGGGGGTGAGATTGTGTGAAATATTCCATGTGATCACAGCCTGTTTCCAGTGCCCTAGTCATTCCCAGGCTACTATTGACCCAAGGAACATCTTAATGTGAGAGGCAGTTCAAACCAGAGCCTCTGGTCCAGACCCTTCATTCTATGAAGGAGAAAGCTGAGCCTCCAGTATGACCAAGGTCATGGGCCTGCTGGTGGCACAGAAAGCCAGCCTCCTGAGAACCCCCAGCCACAACTCCTGACTCACACCATGCTGACTCCGAGACGAAACTCTAATTCCCTTTATTTCCTTTGATGTTATTGTTTCTTCTCTTCCTCCCTTTCAACCCTTCAAAGTTGTGTCACAGTCTTCTAAAATGGCATGTATTAGCCCACTTACAATGGCTTATAGTGACTGCCAACTAAAGCATGAGTTATGTAATTCTACTCTGTTTTCTAGGGGTATGGAGTCTTGAACAGAAAACATTTAACAGAGAGAGACATAAAAAGGCATAGACAAGGAATGTGGGAGAGCCTCATACATTAAGTACATTTTATAAGGCATCTTAATGTTCTGGGTAAGAAAAGAATATATTTGATGGTGATAAATGTGGCCGATGTGAGAGCTGTGTATTTTAGTGATGAACAGGGTCAGGCAGAATTCAATTACCTTTTCTAATTTGTCAGGAAGGATTCAAGAGGACAGGGAGATTCAAGTATGAAGAAGGGGAAATTCTGAATGCTCTCAGGATGGGTGATCTGGCTGATACAAAACTTCAACTTGTGTTGTCCAGTATAGTAGCTATTGGCCACATGGGCTATGTAAGTTGAAATTATTAACATTAAATAGAATGAAAAAATTGCATTAGCCACATTCCAAGTGCTCAATAAGTAACATGAAACTAGTGGCTACTATATCGGGTTGCAGAGCTATAGAGCATTTTCACCACTGCCGAAAGGTCTTTGGGACGATACTGACACAGAAGATGCATCGTAGAAGGGGAGGGATGGCTAAATGGAGAAAGGGGACCATAAAGTAATTCAAAAAAGTGGTACTAGATAAGAAACGAGGGAAATGGTATACACTGAAGGGATCCAGAGAAAGAACTTAAACTAGATTTCCTCTTTGATTCAAGGCATTGACTTTTTTTTAAAAATGGTATGTCTCTGAGCAGAAGCAACCTTGTGGTTTTAGCTGGTAGATATTCCTCTGTACAAAGAAAAGTATACCTTCAACCAAACTATGGAACAGTAAAAAGATCAACGGTTTCTAGGGCCTGGGGAAGAGAAGCAAGGGAGGGAGTTATGGGAAGTGAAACACAGGGGGTTTTTAGAGCAGTGAAACTCTTCTGTGTGATACAAACGTGGTGACTACAAGACATTGTATACTTGCCAAAACCTGTACAACTACAAAGAGGGAAACCTAATGTAAACTATGGACTTCAGTTCATAATAATGGATTAAAATTGGCCCATCCATCATAACAAATGTATCCCAACTAGTGCAAGATGTTAATAATAGAGGAAATGGGAGGTGGGGTGGGAGGCGGTGGGTGGGCACAGG